>VWYI01021291.1:10772-35667 GCA_013399455.1 Anthoscopus minutus | reverse complement strand
GGGGTGGAGGATTGCACCAAAGTGGGGCCGATGGGGAAACAGGGACGGGAGAATTTTCCAGGGGAAAGACAGAAAAGGTAAAAAGGGGAGGGATGGCCAACAGGCTAACTGGATACATAGAACTGGGATACATTAAAGTGGTACATTAAAGGGGGAGACCTTTCCTTGTATTCTCACATGGGCAAAAGACTTTCCTTTATGCTTCCACCTTATACCCCAGAAGCCTCCTTCCACACCATTATTGTCCTTGGCTCCAGAGCCTCCACACTGATTCCCCTAAAATCTACTGCCCCTTAGACTCTCACCCTGTATGTAATTATATCAAGGCTTTTGCAGAAGTGAGTCAAAGACATGTTTTGTTTTTAAAAATAAACAACATTTTAACCTGGAGTTTTGTGAAGAAGACGTTTCATCCCATTTCTCTTATCTTTGTGCATTTCTTTGCCAAATGGGGGGCACAAGCGCTGGAGATATTTTCTTTTCCTAAAAATCAGTCCTTTCTGAGTCAGAATTCTTGTGGAGCAAACCAGTCAGTAGTAAAGACAAGAAAGGTAGCCTGCATTGTTCGTCTGAGAACTCAGATGGGTTGTGTACTGCTGGACTTATCTAAAGGGAGGATGGGGAGGGAATTTCAAGGTATATATTCTCCGTGTTCATTTGTGTCCTATAGTCAGTCACAGAGAAATTCTGTCTTAAAGGCTGTCACAAAATGAGATTGATGTTGCCTAATTGTAGCCATATCACTGTTGTCACAGGTACTCATCAGATGCATCTTCAGCACAAATTTTAGGATGAAATCATGAAAGACACACACTTTCTCTGCACCATTATTAGAAAGAAAGACTCGAAAACTAATGGATAACACTAACCTAAGTGGCTGCTGTGAATTGAATTCCACTGTAAGAGGACAAAACAAGCAAAGAAACTAACCCACTGAGATTTCCAAGTATATAAAATAACACGGAGTGGAGTATACCTCCATTCAAATTTAAATATCAGTTTAATAATAGAATTAGTTCTGTTTCAAAAGCAGAAATAGGAGTTGTTACAACAACGTTGGTCTTTGGTGCACTTTTGTAAAGCATTCTTTTCTTGATATTACCATGAAACTTGTCCACGACACTGGATGGAAAAACTTGTGCTTAAAATGAATTTGCTGCCTCTGTGGAAAATTCAGTAGCATCATGTGTGTCCCTCCCACCACTCCATATTGTTCATAAATGGATAATAAATTTCTCATATTTAAGCTTGCAACTGGAGAACAAGGTGTCAGGTTGTTTTGTCTGTTTTTAATTCCAGTATAAGTGTGTCTTTAATTTATCCTTTTGCTGTAAGCACTTATGACAGGTAAATACATTTCAGAACCCATTAATTGTTGTACCTGGAGAGTTTCCACTGGCTTCTAAACAATTTTACATTCATTTTAATTGCTGACTGTAACAGTGTACTTACTTTAATTTCAAGAAACAATATATAACCAGAACTGTGGGTTATATAAATCCTCTCTGTTCTTTATAGTATGCTGTTTGTGGGCTTTGGTAGGATGTTTGGTTTATCAGAACATACTTTTAATTTTTTCCCTTGGAAGTCCTTGTAGAGACCTGTTCTACCAGGTTGTATAAAATATATATTTTAAAATTGCTAATATATAAGTATCTTATACCATATAAAATCACATAAATCTTGGGTTTTGAGAGATTCAGCATGGTATAGGAAGACAAGGTACAATAATGACCATGGCAGAACAGTATTACAGAGTGTTGGAGGTTTTCACATTATGATAACTTCATATTGTATTCATATTTCACATTATGATAGCTTCAGTATTGTAGCTGGAAAGGAATTCATCTCTAATAAACAATTAGATCTTTAAATATTTATGAGCAGCATCCCAAACACACATAATTTGGGGCATAACTGAATGGTCATAGAAGTAATATTAAAAAAAATTTTAAAGGATTGAGGAAGTGAGCTGAACAAGATAAAAATATACAAGTACTTGAAAAGTAATCTAATTTCTCTCACACAAGTAATTGCAACATGTAGAGGCTCAATTTTCTGTCCCAAGTTCATCTGACACTCTCCATGCATGGTACCTTCCATCCAGAACTGACAAACATTTTCCCCCGCTGTTCTTCCAGTATAAAAATACCAGATAAGATAAACATCAGTGACTCTGAGCTGCCTGATGTAGTGAAAGATGTTCCTGCCCACAGCAGAGGGTAAGAACAAGATGGTCTTTAAAAGTCCCTTCCAACTCAATGCTCATTAAGATACTATCTATGAATTGAAGAATCGATGCTCACCTGTAACTGGCTGAAGGATGATGGGAGGAGAGGTTTAACCATGGTGGGTACTGCAGGGCAGGTGGCTGCCACGGGTGCCCTGCAGGCTCTGGGAAACACTACAAAGCACAACAAGCCACTGTCTTTTTATCTCACTTCTAATCAACTGGGCCCAGTTAAATGCATTTGAGCAGCATCTGCAAAAGCCCATTGGACGCCCCAGGCTTTGCAACACCATCTTGGCTTCAGGAATATGATGCAGACTAAGAGAATGAGACACCTAAAAAAGCTCCAGAAAGTCTGGTGTTGAAGAAATGTACAAGCTAAGTGGATACCAATGGGTAAAAGTAACAAATTGTAGGGACATTTGAGTTCTCAGTGCATGCTATTTTGGTTGTTCAGGGCATCATGCAATTCTCTCTGATGCCCACTCTAGAGTAATTATTGAGAAGACATACAGGTCATACATTTTGCTTGATCTGAGGGAACTCAAGCAGATCTTTTGGAATCATGCTGCAGCTACAAGTCTAGGCAAGTAGAAGGTATCTTCCATGCAGTCTGTTGCAGTTACAGCAGAATTGATGGGGTTAACAGCGTTACAAAAGCTAGAAGGAAAGTAAGCACAAAGAAGCCTAATAATGTGGCTTCTGGATTTTGAAGTCAGTTCAGAGTTCTGGTTCTTGCTCTGTAGTTCCTGTTGCATTGAAAACCCTGTAAAGTCCAATTCAGAAGGTAGTCCTTGGGCCAAACTTGCAGATCCCCCTTTTCAGAGGCAAGTCCTGATTCACTCTATGGTTCACAGTCACTTGCTCACTGCCCTCTGGGTCCAGATGTCAACTATTCCCTCTCTCATAGTGGATGACAAGGTTTAATTGCTAAGGTAGAGGGGAGCTGATGTGAATCCCAACATGTATCATCTCTAGGTTCTCATAATTTTCTTGTGGATAGATAGAGAATGTCCTCTTTGTGCAAAACAAAATGCATTCAATTATAGAACATGCCTCTGAGATTTGATGACATAAATCACTCCTGGAGTGAGGAACAGCTTTGAAAGATTAAATATACCTGGTATCTTAACCAACAGTTAAAAATGAAATGTGCTTCTTTTTCATCATATTGTTTTCTCTTTAATATTTGCCTATTTATGTAATGCTACTCATATTTCTACTCCACAGATTTTCACTTCAAATGTAAGCCTCTTGATTCTTGATAAAACAAATATTTTACCATACATTAAAAGTCTAAGATGTTGGAATAATTTGGAATTCATGAAACTAAAATGTACTGAGATGCATGACATTTACAGTGAAAATATTTATTTTAGTATATTTTTCCACATGTAATGTAAAACAGGCTTCTTCCCCTTGGGGAAAATAAAAGCAGATTTTTAATTAAAATTTGGTTCTTGTTTCTCTGTTAGTGAAAATGGTCCATTGTAAATGAATTAATACAAATATGCTCTTCTGCAGGTACTGGTTGCATGTATATTTAGTTAATACTTTACATTTCAGGGAAGTTTACCTAAGAATTTCACAAAATGATTTATTAAAGTAATTTTTTTCTTACCTTTTTCTCAATTTATTAACCTCATGTTCCTATTTTGACTTGACATCCCCCCTTTTCATTATGTAAGTTCTGCATAAAGAGTTTCTTATTACAGCAAAGGATTATTGAAGTGCACAGGAGCTTTTGAACCCTCCGTCATGGGATGTCTTTAAGAACAAGTTCAGCAAACATCTGTTGTGTAAGGATCCTGCCATGGGCTAGAGGAATAATCACATAATCTCTTGAGGCAATGAGTCTATTCTATATGCAATTAGGAGTGCTCTATGAATGAATTGTGTCAAAACTGTCAACACTACCTGAATTATATCTTAATAGGAATAGAATGTCTGCAAGGAGAACTAAGAGAATGGATAAGATATTATGTCTAGACTTTTCCTTTTCCTATAAAAAAGGCTCCTGCAATTGTGCTGTCTGGGAAACTCATTCCAAGGGTTTGGGGAATTCTGCAGTTTTTCAGAATCTGATGGTGCTCATGTTTGCCCCATCTGTCTCTGATTTTTAAGGATGACATAAATGTTCAGTCATAATTCAATTGTTTTTCTGCATTACACGTTCTAACGTGCTAAGGCACATTTTCAGAGATTTTGCACCAAGTATTACTAAATATTTTTCAGTAATTATTTATAATTTTGGCAATGGATATTTCTTTCACGTTGTTGTTTGGGTATATCTGTTCTCTGTTGTCAATGATAAATAGCTAGAACCCATCAATCAACTGGCATCAAGTGGCACATGGCTGCAATAAGGGTCTTGTGAGAAAAGATTATCAATGTTATAGTAATACTTTATCTATAAAAATCAACACATGATTGCAGGACAGTATATGCAGTTTGTAGGTAAAGAAACCAAAGCTTAGAGTGAAGTGATTTGCTTTAAGTCACCAAGTAGCCTTGTAGCAGAATTGGGAATAGGACCCAATTTCCCAAACTTCCACTTCAGTATCTAATTTATTCAGTTATGCTGCTTTCCTTCCTCCTTCCTGTTCCCATCTCCACTCTTGCCCCACCCTTTTCAGATATGCAATTCTCACTTTCTTAGGTTTATGCCAAAAAAAGTAACACAGGACCCTTTGCTTCTGCTTCAATTTTCACCTAAGAAATAAGCTTATACTGAAGCAAAGGGCATGAAAAAGAAGAAATGAGCACTGTACTGGTATAAATTTTTTACTGATATTTTAAAATATATTTAATTAATTTACAACTCTCTTGTTTGCTAGATATGACTGTCCCTAACTGCCTGAAAATAAAATAATTTTAATGATGTTTTTGGAGTTGCTTATTTCTTTCTTGTGCTCTAAAATGTCCTTTAGTTATCGAATATGGGCAGAAAAATGAGTCAGAAAGATAGACAGCTTTCTACTAGAAAATGAGACATTTAGATTGCCCAAATTGTTATCTATGTTCAAGTATTATAGTAAAAAGCTTTCCTTTTGACTATATTATAGACTGCAGTCTTTCTGCTTCTTCAGCAGAAAAATATAGTTTCACTTTTGTAAATTCAGATTTAAAATTTTTTATTATCTCGTGTGAGATGGAAAATGATAATTTTATTTTAAGTCCATATTCAATTGGTACAAAATAATTCTTCCAAGCCTGATAAATGTTCCGTTATTTTAATTTCTTAAAAGAAAAGCATATCTGTATATTTTATTTCCTTTCTGTGGGATTTCGTTTGTTTTCCTTGCCTAAGACTTACAGAAGATCAATCGTGTCAATAGATTTCATCATATGTGGGACTTAGGGTAAAATTGTTGCAATGTATACCAGCATTGAACTTTCAGTGTGCATTTTTCAATAAGAGCCTTTTAAGGCTTTTTATTGTGACATTCTTTTTTTTTTTTTTAAATGAATTTATCCCTGTAATAAAACTGTGAGCTTACAAAATTTCAAGTGATTAACATAATTCGACAAAATGAAAATTAATGAAGATTAAGTATAAAGCAGGAACCTCTATTTTTCAAAATAAATTAAGGAATATGCCCCAGAAAGTAATAAAACTCTCATTCTAGTGCAGAGGGCTTAGGTTTTTCCTATATGTAGCACTCAGAACCATGTGTTCTCCTGCCTCTCTTTTCTCCCATTATTCGTGTGTGTGTGTGTGCAGGTGATAGATGTATGACTGCTTAAGGAAACCAGTTGAAACCCAAAAAGTTTTTCTTGAGTTGGTTGACTTCAAGAGAAACTCTGTCAGTGAGGTCAGTCTAAGAGGTGGAATGCTCACCAGATGAAAGCAAAGGAAACTCTCCAGCCTTAATGTCTTAAACTTGGGCTAGGCAAAGCCCTTGAAAAATAGATGAAATGGGATGAATAGGTGCCTTTGAGACCCCGTGCTTTTGAGAAGTTGCATGAGGAGAGTGAAACTCCTTTGTGGCCCAAGAAGTTAGAAGATGCTGGCTATGATCTGCTAAGTCAGAATGGTTAAATGGGATCAGTAAAGACAAGGACTGGAATGGCAAAGCTTTCAGCATATGAGAACTGCTGTTCTTCCAGCAGAGCAGTACAACCTGAAAACACATGCACAGCTTTGAGGCTCTGTAAGTGGCAGCTGCAAGGTTAGTGGATTACTAATTCAATAGAAAATTAAAAATAGTTTAGATTGCTGAAAATACAAATTGAGATCCTTCACCCTCAAGAAACACAAAAAAAAGACAAAGATACAGTTCAACTATATTGTTACTGCAGTTAATGTGGTCAGTTATGTGTTACTCTTCTAACCCTACACGGAAAAAGAATTGCTGTGGATCTTTAGTGATGCTTCCAGTCTTGACAGGTTGGCACAGGATGGAGCTAGGTGTAAACCAGGCTGCCTTGTTACTAGGCTGGTACTGCTTTGCAGTAAGGAAACCTGCTAAAGGAACTGGAGGTAATGGTTCTCTCCCTCCTGAAAATTTCACCTTTGGCCAGGAGAAAGATGCAAGCCCTTTATTTACTACCCTCAACACTTGGAGTGGTCTAGAAACTACAGGGGCATTCTTCAGCAGTGTGTACATCCCCATAGATTTTGTAATTCTAACTCAGCAATAGAGAGTATTGTTTTATGATAGTCAATCTGGATGTTTCTTTTGCCTAGACCTCCAAAAATATCACCTGTTCTAGGGATTTTACATGCTACCATATTCAAAGCCACTCTGCTGGAGTACACAGCAGCTGAGATTGGAAAGCATCAAACTTCCTCTAGTTTGATCCTTCTGCTGAAAAAAGGATCAGCTAAAACTTGCTGCCCAGTACTATGTGCAGTTGAATTTTGAATAATCCCAAGGAAAAAGACTCCATAATTTCCCTGGCCAACTTGTGCCAATAATCCTTAAATAAGATTTTTTTCTCTCATGTTTAAGAAGAATTTCCTGTGTTTCAGTGCTGCATTGTTTCTTTTTCGTGTTAGTAGACGCAACTATCATGATTATTATCTTAAATATGTTTTATATTCAGATATTTATAGAATGAGAGAAAAATGCTGAGAGAAATTCAAAGCCCTAATCATGATGAGTGAAACACTTGCTCTTCTAGCTAGCCCAACTTATTCATGTCATTTGTACAGACATGACAGGGTGGAAAGTCATTTTCTTTAAGCAGAAAGGTTCTACTCTGCAAAGTGGGGGATTTTTGAAAGGTAGCATGACTTTTCTTTATCAAACTAAAAACTTATTCAAAATATATTGCTGTAAATTAAAACTTTATTCCTTCAAGCACTTTACTAAAAATGTTAGCTGCTTTCCAGCACAGAGAAATAGCATTGTCTACAGATTATTTTTCTGCATTTTTAGATACCTCCATACTTTTTTCTGTCATTTGCATAGGATATACATTTTAAACTTTGCTTTCCATCTACAATAAGTGCTTTTTCATAAGTAAAACTTTTATCCAATTTAATTTTCACCTTCACTTTTCACATTTTATGAGAGCTTTAGAGATGCCTTACTAAATGTATTTAGCATTATTTGCATAGGAGGGTGTCTTCTAGTTTTTGTAACATATTTTTACCCCTTCCTTTTTCCTTTTGCCTTTTCATCTAAGTGGAGCATTTTTCTACAATGATCTATCTTACTATTTCCTGCAAATATTCTTCCAGAATTCCATAAATCTCTGTAAAACTATAATGGGGCTGTGTGAGGAGTTGAATTCAGTCGCATGTCTCAAGAAGGAAGTTCCCAGACGATAAGCCCCCACAAAAGGAACTTGATGTAAGTATAGATGGCAAAGCAGGAAGGTATTAATTCCAGGGCTGATGAAGGTGAGGATCTGGAATTAGCCCATTGGACAAAATTCCACTGTGCAGACTGAGGGAACTTAAAATAAGAGTGGTCAGGACACAAAATTCACACAGTGGTAAACTGTGGGAAAGGATATACACACCAGTCCAAGTTGTGGGAATGGCATCTGCATCCCATGGATATCTAGGGCTTGGACTGTACAAAAATGGTACATCCAGAAGAACAACACTGGGATCCCCACCACTGAAGACCAGGGTGAAGGACCTGTGGGATGCTGCAGGGATCCATGTGATGGTGAAATTTTTGTACTTAATCTCTCTCTTTTTCACTCTTTCTTTTCTCCAATCCCCCTCTTCTCATATTTCTGTCTCTCTACCTCACATTTACTGTTAAATAAAATCTGTACTGTTGACTCTGATATATCTTATTTGTACTTTAATTCAGAGAGGCGCCTCTTGTAATTGGATCATACCATGCTGTCATGAAAGTCCCTTAATATATAGCTTCATCATTGACAATTTTTGGTTGGAATTCACTACATAAGCATTAGATGTGCAGCATTTTTTAGCACTGTGGACAAGAAAATGAACTAGATAAACATAACTTTCAAGTCTTATAAGGTTATTGCTGAAATATTTTCTCTCATATTTCTCCAACATAAAACATACTGTTTCTGTGTCATCCCTTGTGTCCCTGTAGCCTAAAGTCATAGATGTCAAGGAATTTTGACAGCAATCCAGGGAAGATGGTTAACTTTGCAAAGTCATTGGAAAGGCTGGAGAAATTACTGCTCGTTTCTCCATGCGAGAAGATTTCGAGGTTATACGTAACAGGTAGAAGGCAAGCCTTGATGCATGTCTTCTATCAATCAGCTTGCATAGAAATCATAAAACTGAAACATCTTATGTTTAAAAAGACTTATAACCCTCATTGTCAGAGGTTAGAGGCAAAGGCGCTGACTTTTATTAGCCTGTACTTTAATTTAACCATTTTCTGCAGTTCAGCACGCATATTACTAAATGCAGAGTTTATCATATTATACAGTACTGCTTTGCAGAAATTGCTTTTCTGTCATTGAAATGTGTTTTCATTAGGTATTTGAAGGATAAGTGAGGTTTGCATTTAGTCTGTTGTGGTATTGTCTCTACACAGCAAAATGACATTGGGGGGCTTATATTTTCACTTTCTGGAAAATCTTTAATTCAACACTCCTCATGAGAACCTTGCCAGTGAATTGAAGTGAATTATAATTTCACTTTTACCTTCTTCTTACATCAAGTATCCACTCTGCCTCAAGGTTTTTGCCCAAATCTGGCTTTTAATGTCTGGACTAAAAGTCAAAACATAAGCTTTACAGTTTATGATAAAAAAGCAGACATTAAATGTAAGGTAATATTTTAAAATAAATTAATAAACAACAGATACCAAGACTGCTGCAGCTAATGCTACAAAGGGAACAAATATCTCTGAGAAGAAAACCAGTAAATTTAATTCTGGCTTGCCTGGAATATGCTTTCAGATTTTTGTCAGTACTTGTGAGTAGGTGTATACAGCGAGCATATTCTTACAGGTGATTGAGAAGATGAAGGAAAAAAAAAAGTTTATTAGTTAGGATTGAATAATCTATAATAAAGGAAATGGTGAAAGTTCTTATTTTTATAGTTATCATAACATGTCATCTTTAGAATTAAGGTTGTGCTAGCCAAAATCTTTTGAAAAAATATTAATCTGTTTCTCTGTACTCATCTCAAATACTCCTTGAAATTAGGCTAACAAAACTATCAATTACTTCTTATTCTAAAATGCTACATGCTGCTTCTAGGAGAGTTAAGCACCTACTCAACATAAGATGGAGGAATAATGTATTTCAGTTGTATATGAAGACATATCTGCATTACATTTGAAATAGGCATACTGTTTTAAGAAAAACATGACACTATGATGCATTTTAATTTACATACTGCAACAAAAATTACAAGGAAGTGATCTAAATTGAAAAATGTGTATTTCTTTTTTGGAAAAATCAATATTAAAAAATACTGTCAATAAAGAAATCACTCTTGTGTTGGTTTGAACTTGTCGGAATGTCAGGCGCCCTCCCCTTTCCCCCTAAATCTGCTCAGTCATTGTTCTCAGCTAGGAAGGGGAAAGAAAATACAACTAAAGCCTCTGTGTTTTAGACTGAGTTAAGAGCAGGGAGAGAACATTCACCAGTGGCTGTCAGAGGCCAAACAGACTCCACCTGGGGAAACTGAAGTTACTGCCAATCATTACAGTAAACTCAAATCTTAAACTCATCTTCCCCTCACTCACCCCTACCTTGGTTTTCACTCACAATTTCTCTCTCATCTCCCTCACAGGGAATGGAGGTTGCCATCAGTTCATCACACATTGTTGCTCTTTTTTCCTTCAGGGAGGACCCCTCACTCTTCCTCTGCTCCAGATCCCTCCTGTGGGGTGCAGTCCTTCACAAACAGCGTGGGTCCTCTGGTCACAAGTCCTGCCTGCTCCACTGCGAGTTCCTCTCCCTACGTGGGCACAGTCTTTCCTTTGAATATGAAACCACAGATGATGCAATGCCATTCATAAATCTTTCCCTACTTTCTTTCAGAACTTCTCGAAGCTATTATCTATTGCTATTAACAGTATTGTAGGAGTATATCGAGTTCCTATTGGTGTTATAAAAGCTCCCAAAACTGAGAAGCTTAATAGACAAGACAGAGTAGAAACTAAGGAACAGAGAGATAAATAGCCTTTGTAAGACCATACTGAAAGACCATGATAAAGAAAATAATCACAAATCTCAAGCCAGAGCCTGACCAACTGAACTGAAAACACGTTTGTGTGTCTGCATACTTCCAACTGTGAAGGGTAGAATCTCCACTAGTAGTTCCCATTATTATTTTCCAGTCATAGTTAATGAAATTCTTTCATTAGTCAGCCAAAAGTCAGCCAACACATTCAGATTTTTCATACTGCATGTTTTCTAAACTATTTTAGTAAGGGATATCATATTCTAAATGGGTTAAAAAGGGATAACTGAGAAGTTTTACTTCCGAGTAGTCAGGTGTTTAATGTACATAAAGTACATTAATGTACATAAAATATTTTCTTTACATTTACTTGAGTAAATTGTCAAGTCATATATAGAGCAAATTTTATCCAAAAAACATTATACTAAGCACTGCACTAAGTAGCAGAAAAGCCCGCAGAGTATCTTTTATTTATCATGATTCTCTTTAATAGTGACTCTCAGGAAGTACAAGTGAGACTGAAAAATAAACGACTGAAGGCCAATGAACTGGAACAAGATTTAGAAAAAATGTACTCTATCTTGAAAAATACATCTGTCTTTTAGGGCTTATGTTTTTCTCCGTTGGTGCAAAAATAGCTTTAGAAGATATTTTTCCTTGTAATAAAGTTTTGAAAACAACATGCATTTTTTTTCCTTACAAAATGTAATAAAGAAAAACAAACAAAAATGTTATCCCATAGCATATTATCATGGCATATGAACTCTATACAGATTGAATATAGATTTCAGAAGAATTTCAGTGAAAATTACTGTGTTGTGTAGAAGAATAAAACAGCCATCGAGAAACCCTGAGAAACATCTCATCCCACAAAAGCTTTCTTGTTGTTATTGACTTTAAATTTTGAACACTTTTTCAAGGTTTACTGGCAAAAAAACCTATCTAGTGAAAATTGGTGTAAGACTGGTTACACTGCATCTTGCAATTGAAATGTATTCCAATATAGTAATTGAACTAACATTATCCTCCAGCTAGATGCTTTTGGAAAATGTCCCTAGTTTGAACTGGTAATGAGTGCTAGCATTCACAAGAAGAGTACTTCATGACTGAGAAGGAAATATTCAGTGTAAATGTGAAAGCTGAAAACGAATGTCATAGAAATAGAAAATTGAAAAATTCTCCTCTGGTTATATAATTTTAACTCAAAAATTACTTTTCCAGAAATGTACTGGGAAATCTATTATTTTAAGATATAAAGGCATTGATAAAATTATTTAAATATTTTTAAAATTATTGAAATCTTTTCAAAACTAGGAAAAGCCATTCACATATTCAATGACTGTAGTTCTTAAAATATCATTTTCACAACAAAATCTATTTATAACAATGGAGGGCAGAAGTACTTCCTTATGTCCATTTACATCATTCCATTTTGTAGCACTTCAAAACCACGAAATTAATAGTCCATAATCTTTCTTAATGATCAGATTTTCTACTGAGAGAGGGAAATGAGAAGATCAATTAGTTTGTTTAACTTATTTCTGTATAGGACAGATCTGTGAAATAATAGAAAAATTGAGACTGTTAAAAGGAAGCTTCTCATTACAGGAAAAATACTTAGCTTAGAATTTGTATATTGAGTATAATTTGTTTTTTTAATTTATCTAATCTTGAACAGAAGGGATTAAGCAACATATAAATAATTTTGAATCTTGAACAAAGCTGACTTCCCAAGAATAATTTTAAGATACTAATGGCAGAAAAAACCCTTATTTTCTATGTCCAAAAGCCAGTTGTTCTTCTAGGACTCTGTAAGCACAATTTCTTTCCTCACAATATGTAGTTCTCAAAGATCAGGGATTTGAGGATGTGTCTGGGTTCATTGTGCAGTTGAGAGCCAGATAGTTGGCACCAACCCTGCTAAACAAGGATCCTGATCTAAGTCAAGAGATGGAAAATTTAGGCCTCCATGTCTCTTCTTGGAATATGTATATATATATAGAGAGAGATATATAATTTGTTATCAAAGGCAAGGTGACCCAATGCAGATAATTTCAATGTAATTGAAGATTTTTATGTGCACCATATGCAGTTCATCAGTGAATGAAATGTCTTATGTCATGGACTGGACCAGGTGGAACACCTGTCTTCTATCTGTTCTTTGTTGTATTATTCACTTCACTTCATTTCAGTTTGTTTTTTTTCTGCCCCATAGCTGTGTCTGTACTAGTGAGCTAAATGGCTGGGCATGGATCTGAGAACTGAGCATGGATTGCCTGAGGTATCTCATGCCAGCCCAGACATCACACTCAGTCACCATCCAGGAGCAGCCTGGGGTCTGCAGGCACTGCCTGGGTGTGGCTGCTTCATCTGGTGTGGAAGCTGCATGCACACCCACCTGGCCCCACCAGCTGCCTGCCTGCTTCATGCCCAGATAAAGTGCCTACTGGCATAGGGGTAAGTAGCTGTTTTGGGAGTACATGGTGGTGGCACAAAAAGACTTTCAGTTAATGTTTTATGATGTAAAAATTACTCCACTATTGAAGTTTTGGATATTTTTTGCTGATTTTATGTTTTGAAAAGAGAGAAGCCTGCTATCCACATTGGAAAGGAGCCAAAGGATACTACCCCAAATGGTGATCATATTTGCTGGATTTCATAAATGTTGTGATTATGCTGTCATTTTCCAGCCAGATTCTTCTAAATTAAATATTCTTTCTTTCAAGAGTATGATTTCAAAAATGTGATTTCATATTTTCCCATAGAAAAAATATCCAAATTTTTTGTCAATGGACCCTTGTTTTCCAAAAGCTTATAAAATTACAGTGTGACTTGTTTTGTGTAAGAGAATATATTTCTATACTACTGACTGAGGCTTTATGATGTAACATAAAGAACATGTAATAATATTTGAAGTCAAAGTTACTCACAGCTAAGGGATGTAATATGGCATTTTTGATGTTCTAAGTAACATCAAAATGACAGTTAAAACTTATATCTGCTCATATGAGTAGACAGACATATAGAGCAAGATTATCTGTGGAAAAAAAACATTATCTGTGCACTATGAAATTCCTGATTCTCTGGTCACTGTATAGCTGAGTTCAATTGCCACGTTCAAAAACAATATCATCAACTGGAAATTACTATGCTACATGATGGTTTGTATCTTTTTCTTTCTGACACCAGCTGAAAACAGCTCTGATACAGCTTCAGTGCCCCACAGAGAGACAACCACCTAGAGTTCCTGTTCTGAAAAGTTTGATTTGCCTGAAATATTTCCTGAAACATGAGTCCTAGACATAACATTTGGCTTTGATAAGGAACATCATGAGTCACCACAAGCTTAAAAGAGCTTTGTATGAGTTCAACATTAAGCTCTACTCTCCTTTTGTGGGATTTTTCTCAATTGTGCTCAATTGGTGACCAGGACTGGATGTCTATATTCATCTCCATCATCCAGTTCCGGGAGCCAGTAAAAAAAGTTTTACTTTCCAAATATAATACTTTATATAAGCTCAAAATTTTTAGATATAAGGAATGACTGTCATCATAATAAACTTGTATACTATTAGTTTTGAAATAAACAGTAAAATCTCAGTGAAAATAAGCAGAGTTTAACATGCATTTTATATAATGTGTGATGGAGTTTTATGTATATTTGAATTACTGCTAAAATGATTATTAAAGAAAATGTTGTTATTTAGTCTTGCTCTTTTGAAATAAATATTACTAGATTTTATGGATGCTGAGCTTGTGTCTATGGACATTTTCCAACACTGTTTATTTGTTATGGCTCCCAAGACACATTATAGTATTACTCAGTTTCATTGAAACACTCTCCAAAAGCTATGTTTTTCAGTAGCTGGAATTTCAGTGGCTCTTAAAGTTTTAGAATTGCTTAATCACATCATCACTGGGCTGTCACCCACTAGAAGCACATTGAAGAAGGCAAATAAAACAGGATTTAGGAGCACCCTAAAGCAGAAAAAGACAAACAAATTTGTGGATACTGTTTTCATGAAGGACTTTGATCAACTCTGTGAGTGAAGTATGCTTTAGAGCTTGCCTAATATAATTTGCTGCCTTTCAAGTTATGTTGGACTTTTTTGTTCTTAATCGAGGTAAACTACATTGAAATAAGAAGCTCTGATTCAACTGTCTTGGGAGTATTTGTTTAAGTTATCAACTTAACTGATGATCAGTAGAGAGCGATTTTTCCATGAGAGGAAAATTATCTTATTTTTCTAGTTGGCTGTATTTTATTCTTTGAAAAAGCTGGAAAGTGTACCTTAGACTGAGATGAGGAGAGGTAATCTTGGCACTTGTATCCCCTGAAGAAAGTTCATTGTGAAAATGTTTCTAAAAGATCAAATGCACAGCTCATGATTTGCTATGTTTGCAGTAATTTGAAGCGTGTGAACACTTAATATATCAGCTATAATAGACACTGGCTGAAAGACATAAACAGTCATCAGTTTGGGAAATTTTAGGTTAGGTAAACACTGAATTAAATAAAATTAATGCAATTTTTAAACCTGTTCTTTCACACAAGATGGCATATAATCAGAAGTATTGAATCATTTGATGTGTGTCGCACACATCTATCTCAGTAACTCCATAGCCTTGAAGGTACAGCGTCACATTCCTGCCAGCTGGAGAAGTTGTTACCCTCATGTAGGATTACTTATGCCTGGAATAGGGTTACATGAATGTGGTGTACAGATTGTAGCTTGCTCTGCTCTCCTGGCAAGGCAACCAGATAAGAAGCCATTCTGATCTGGAAGCCAGCGAGTTTCATTAACCTGTTATTTTTGCATGATTTTTCTCTTCGGCAATATTTGCCAACTTGTGTATATCTTCAGGAAGAAAGGGCTACATCCATCTCATATTAACTTGATGTAAGGGCTGGAGGGTGTTGGGGCATGTTCTCTGCTGGCTTAGTCTTTTTCCCTCCAAACATTTTTTCATCCAAATTGCCTTTGGAAAATTATTCCCTACTCCTTTGAATGCTCCAAGTGCATTTGGGAATAGTCTGGAAGAGTAAGAATTGGCCAAGGACAAAGCTAAATCCGAATAGGATGTTCTACTGCCAAGGTTTTGACTGCTGTACTGGTATAGATACCTCTGTAGGTGTTACAGCATGGAGATTAATTCCAGCTAACAGTTAGATTGAGCCTTAATTGCTCTTCAGTGGTGCAAAAAATGAACAAATCACCATTCCAAGCTCCTAACTGCATCCTTAAGTGACTACATTACTTTACAACAGTAGCTCTGAATTTCCAAGGTCATAAATGCAATGTTTACTAGAACAAAGAAAATAATACATTTTCCCAAGCCACACTTAGCAGCTTAGTCAATGAAACATCCTTTTTCCCATTAACCTAAGAGGACTTGACTCAGAAACTCAGATCTATTTAATTAGTTTCAAATTACAAACTAAAAATCAATAGTTATTTTCAAAAGATAAATATCCTTCTGAAATATGCCAAGACACTTTTCTTGCTAACTTTCCTCAAATAGGAAAAAGCAGTGAGGCAAATAGCTCTCCAATTTCATGCAGTAGCATTTTTTTTCTACCAGTTATTAGACATTTCAGACAAGGAGTATCTGCATGTTCATAGGTGATTTAGTAGGAAAAGGCAAAGCACCCCCAACAGTGTGACCTCTCAAAGTCAGGTAAAAAAAAATTGTTTCAACTTGACTTCTTGAGTAGATTAAAAAAGGCCCTGACTAAAAGTAGACATGAAAATAAAACAAATGCACATCTATAGTGCAAAATAAAATATATATTTACCATAAATTTATTATTTTCCTCTTCTTATAGTTCAAAAGTAATTAAAATCTATTATCATACAAAATCCAGTTTTGCTCTGTTGGTTCATTAAATCTAAAAGTTACAAACCACACTGTATAGGTTTTCTAATGATGATATTGCAGATATTAAGTTGAGGTTAGTAGCTGTGGGTTATAAATGCAAGAGGAGAACCCTAAAGCTGACAAATTTGGAGGGAGGACAAAAGCTTTAAACACTGGCTGTCTCAACACCAGCATGAATGTTATGCATGATTTCTATCAAGAGCAAGCAGTGAGCTAAGACATTTGTTACATCAAACAATAAATTACTTAAAAGCTGTTGTAACAGACTCAGAAATCCTGAAAACTGCAATAAGCTTATTACAATTAATAAGATGGTGCTAGTAAGGAAAATAAAACCCACCAGGGAAGCCCTCAAGGAATGGCAATTCCTTTTTTACTGAATGGCTCATAGGACTCAAGGTTTGGCAGTGAACCTAGGCAGAATAGGATGGAAGGGTTTGATGCTGAAGGAAGGGAGCCAAATTCAGTAGGCATTACTGAATATGAATATTTCGGTTTCTTTCCTAAAAGAATATCCAAAGTAGAGAAACAGCTGAAAAGGAAAAAATTAAATTAAGCCAGATTCATATTTTAGTAGTTTATTCTTCCAGTTGATAACTTTTGATTTTATGATCATTAGTGTTTAAAATGAATTCAGAAGATGTGAAGTAGCTTAAGTTCACCAGGTTCAACAGATTAAGAAAAAGTTATGTTCATCAACAATCCTTTATGTGCCTGGAGTATGGAACAATTTTAAAAATCTGAGCTAGAGCTGATTTCTATTATGTTACACACTAGCAAATGTCTTGGGGATCTCTGTTTACATTTTTGGGAGAGTGAATAGTTGCAAGTGTCAGCTAGTTCCCCTCCCTGGAAGGAGAAAACAAATAGCATGTGGCTTTTGTTAATTCCTTGCTTCAAAAAATGTCACACAAGTCACTCAGATGTCTATGGTTGTTTAATCTGTTGGCCACCTGTTACGTTTTCATGAGTAAAATTTTATGGGGTTTATGGCATAAATTCTTATCTACTCTTATCTACTCTCCTGCAGTGGAATGCTTAAAACACCAAATAGTTATGAGGAAATACATCAATTTCCACAGTATTTCTTACTTAGGTTTAAGCTAAATTCTTTATGTACTGACTCAGTTGTTTAGCTAGATAGTCTTTAGCTTTGTATATTTGTTTTTCAATCTGAATGCACTTCTAACATCTTTATTTTAAAGCAATGATAATTGTATATATATCCTAGTTACCATCAAACATTCGTTCATATTCCATGTGGAAACATTTTCATTTGTCTTAATTCAGCTTCTCTAAATCTTTTCTCTGCTTACAGTATTACTATAATTCACCAAAATGCTCTTTGTACGTTACTGTAAATCTTCAAAATATCATTATTATGAAGCCTGGACAATTCCCTCTCAACTTGGTTGAAACCAATTAATATACATAATCTTGCAGTGTCTAATTGCATTCCTTAATAGTATCTCTGGTTTCTAAGAGGATTCACATGCATGACTTTCTATCTTATTAGGATACTGATGGGGGAAAAAAAAAGTAGAATGTAGTGTATAATGACTGGAAATTAATTGTAATTGTCAGTCAAGATGAATATTAAGAAATTAAATTAAGAAATTTAAGGAGGAAAGAACATTGTTCAGAGTGACAAGAAAAAAACAAGGTGGGAGAAAAAAATAAAAAATAAACTTATGATGACAGAAAGCCTGTGAGACAGATAAGTGGTAAATGAGAATCTGAACAACTAAGGTTTTGTTTCTGAAAAACACTCTGTCAGTAACTGCTTTATATCAACCCACCACACCTGACTATAGTAACACCAGCAGTCCTTAGGCCTAGAGGATGAAAAAAAAGTGCTTAAAATATTACCTTTAGGAATGGTACAATAAATAGAAAAGATGGTACTTGCACAGTTTTATAAAGAATAAGACTTAAAATTTGCAATGTTTTTTGTATGTTAACAGGTTTTGTCAGTTTACTGGAACAAATATGGCCTTCTAAGAGATCTATATGTTTCCAAATTTACTTCAGTTTCAATTTCAGGAATTGTCATGCCTGAAACCCATCACTGAGAAGTTGATTTCTGAAGTAAGTAGAGGTTTTATTTCTGGACCTCTTAAAAATTGAAAGACTTATTTGAATTCATAATTATAACTATGGCAGATGGCCATCAGCAGGATTAATAAAAAACATAATGAGAACATTGTAAGAGGTATATTAGAGGCAGAGTTAGAAAATTGAATCACAACTTGAAGGAAATGGGTTTTCAATTGGTTACAGGACCCCAGAGATTTGCAAGAGAAGTGTAGAAAGACATGCCAAAGTGATGTTTGACATTAGAACTAGAAAGAGAAGGATAAGCTGATAGAAACAGAAATGGCATGTATTGATATTATGAAGGCATGAAGGCATGAAGGGAAAGAGTGCTGTGAGTCACAGCCATTAGGGTAGATAAGAAAAGGGAATTTGTTTCGACAAGCTCTATACTAATTAGAGTAAGCACCTGAACTTCTTTATATTTGTAATTACTCACAGTTACTAGGAGGAGAGGATCTCTCTGTCTATGCTAGTAAAACAGATACTGGACACAAAGGGAAAGAAAGGGGCTGTATGGTTGTTGCAGACATTGAAGGCCATCCTCCTGTGACAATTCAACTGGATCAGACATGATTTTATTTTTGTGTGTATTTAGAGTGTATTTTAGAACTTCTACTAGCTTCAAATTCTGCATACACAGGACTTCACGTATTTTTCTGAGACTCAGCTTTCCTAGCCTCAGAGAGTGCATTTGTGCAGTTACCCTGCTAATTAAAATGGCTATGAGATGAGGGAGAATAAAGATCATAATTGAGATCATACAGGAAACTTTTGCCTCAATTTACCACTTTTTTCTGCTGTGTGCATGTTATTATGGCTATTATTATGAGAAAGACCAAAAATCAATGGGTTATTCTTGTGAGCTGAAAACTGAGGCTGCACTGTACTTATCACAGGCACTCTGAGAGAGCAAAGTGCTTAAGAACGTAATTAACTTGGGATGAGTGGCTTGACTGACTCCAGTGTTGTACATTTTCATGTGCAAAACTTGCTCAAGTGAATAAAGAGAAAACACCTGTTGGTGTAGATGAAAATTTATTTTCCCTGTTCTTGTCACAAGGTATTAATAATATATAAATCAGTCTAATATTTATCAGCATACATTTTTGTGTCCTAGGGTGACCTTATGATGCTTGTATCCCCAGTCATGTGTTTTGTTTGTGCTGGATATTATGTTCTGTGCTTTCAAGACTGGCTCTGGAGAGTGAAGTCTTGTTTTGGTTTTGCTATCAGTCTGTTCGCTCCCACAGTAGGACACAGAGACAGGGCAGTACATAGTGCAGCTTTTGCTTTTTGCTTTGCTTTCGCTTTTTGCTTTGCTTTCGCTTGGCTCTGGCTTCTGCCTTGCTCCCGCTTTGCTCTTGCTTTTTGTTTCTGGTCATTAGTTAGTTTGGCTAAGCAGTCTGAATTTTTCCCTGGCCTGTTATTTTTCCTTTCCCTTTTTCTCTGGAACCACTTGAGCCTGCTCCGGACTGGGATCTGGGAAACACCAAGAGTCTGCACCCTGTGGCCTGCAGCAGCTGCCCCAGCATCGGAGGGACCGGTAACAGAGCGACCACTCCTGGGAGAGACTTTCTGAGTTTGTCATCTTTTCAGAGCGGTGAAAGAGCATTGTTATCTGGTGTTGTTCATTTTGTGTGCTGGGGGTGTCTTGCCTGTTCAATAAACAGGTTCTTTCCACTTCTTTCTGAGGAATCCTTCCCAAACCAGTTGTGGAGAGGGGCCGTGTGGGTTTGTTTTTCTGGAGGGGCCCCCCTTTGGAGGTTTTCTCCCAAATTTGCCCTAAACCAGGACATTGAAGAATGATTAACTATCTGTTCCATCCACTTCTATATGCTGTCACAGAAAGGTTAATTAAAATAATCACAGGGGGTTTTGTTTGCAACTTACGATAAAGTGCTTAATGATATATGGACAAATTTTAAAGAGCTAATTTTATTTCTTGAAAGCTTATTATTTTTACACTAGTTGCATTAGTCATGTCTGTTGTTAAATGCATTGGAAAGGTTTTTCTTAGGATGTACAAAGTTTTCTGGAAAATCACAGGAATTTCAGTACAAAGATAGTTGCTTACCGCTGTATATCGGCTTTCTGCTTCAGTTCCCTTTCAGTAAGTAACATGATGTGGCTCTTGTAGCATACATTCACATAAAAGGCTGTCTCCTCCAAGCACAGAAATGCTCATCACTTCTGAAAACTAGGCCCCAGAAGTGCTAAGCAATACCTGAGAAATGATGGCAGTCCTTTTTATCAATAGTGATTACTTGTCTGACAGGTTGATAGTAAGCTACAATGACACATTTTGAGGCAAATAAGAGCTAGTTACCCAGTGCTCTCTTTTTTTTTTTTTTTTTNTTTTTTTTTTTTTTTTTTTTTTTTTTGTTACAGAAGAATCAAATAAATGCAACAAGGAAGGTCTGTTTACATGACTGAAAATCAAGGCTAAAATCCAAACCCCAAAAACTTAGCATTAGGCTTTCTTAGAAAATTATGGTTGGAATTTCACTAGGGTATTGATAATATTGCAGTTGTGAAAACTAGTAAAAAAGATGTTAGGAAACCATAGCCACCTTTGGTCATGGCCTGCAACTTTGGCTCTGAAGGCCCTGTAAAAATATTTTGCATTGTTTCTCATTTTCAGCTGTTGCAGATGCTTATTTTTTTTCTTCCTCCTCACAAAATGAGCAGGAAACCATAGAACTCACAAAAGCTTTAGAGTTGTGATGTCAGAGCCCCAAAAAGAATACAGAAGAAAAGATCCGTGATGGCTGACTGGTAGAAGAATGGTCTTCTGACTCTCCTTTAATAGTACTGTAGCTTTCTGCAGTAATTGTAACCTTTTTAAAAGTGCAGCATATGGCAACTTTTGGGATAGAGAGGTTTAGCCATCATCAGACACAGACAATAGTTGCCCCTTAGACAGATGTTTTTTATTTCCTGCTCCCATACCTCCTACAACGTGAAGAACTGGATTGACTGGCAGTGTACCAACCCAGAAAATGTTTAAAGTGAGATTCATTAGAGCAGATCTAGCTCTCTTTATCTGAGCTAGTTGACTGATGTCCTTTTATAAGTAATGGAGAGAAAGAGGTTGTCTTGGAACATGATTCATCTGACTTATTTTAGACATTTATTTTAGTGTGAAATGAATCACAAGCAAAGAGTGCTTATTTCTTTCCACTGGCATTATCAAAAGTCTAGACAAGTAGTTCAGACATCAATGTCTATATTTACCCTGATGAATCCTGTCTGTGGAGAAATAATCCCTGTATTGTATTCAGGGAAAAATATAGTGAGAGAGCCATGGAAGTTCTAGAAAGAGCCAGCTTTGTCTGGGTATTCTTGAATCCTGTGATTTTGTCCAGTTTAGCTTAGATTGACTTAAGAGACAAAATGTATCTGGAGGCTTCTAGCAGTGTTACTGCTATTTAACAGTACTTTATAGTAGAATTTTATTACTGATGCTAAATAAAATATTTCTTGAAGACTTTTCATGAAGTTCACTTGTCATTACTCCTGGAAATGTGTATCCGACTGTAATCCAGGAACAAGGTGACTCGTAGGCACCATTCTGGCTTTATTTAAAAACTCAAAAGATTTCAATTCAAGACAAGCAAGAAGTAGAAACTCAGCTGACCAAGGGAAAGCACTTCTGAAAGGAGAATGCAAAGTGCAGAGAATGTAACTAGCTTCAAAGTAGTAACAGAAGATGGAGAGTTTAGAAGACAATACATTCCACTAAATCAAATTTTGATTGCAACTATTTCTCTATTCCTTTCAGACTCCTGAAATAATTTGGTTGTGTTTCAAATGACTACAGCCTGATCTGGTAGCATTTTGGTTAAGCCAGACATGTGAAATCTGCTTTAGTGGTCTGAGCAGGTAAAAACTTTACTGCTTTCTTTGAGCTACAGGCATGTGTGTACAACTGAGCCACTGTGGGCTACACTTACAGAGGAGAACTCAAAAGGATGAGGGAGCAAGGCTGAGCACTGCCGCATGACTGACTTAATCATTAATTTCTCAGGGATTCCTGTTGTAGTTTTGTCTTAACAAGGTAGCATGAATATAGATTAAGAGCTTAACATGAGCCAGGGATCATTTCCATCCCATACTTTGGATGGCACCATCCTGTTATGAGAGGTAAAAGAAATTAACTGCTTTTAATGCAATGCAATTTATAGTGATCCACTTAATCTCAAGGCTAGAGAAGAAAAAAATCTGTTGTTTCCTACATAATTATCATCCTCATGATTGTGTTCTGTTCTCCTGACTGGTGGTCTTGCTGTGTGGGTCCTTATTTGAGCCATATGGGCTGGGGCTATATCTCTGTCTAAAGAATATGCAGTAAGTTTCCCAGGATACTGACTTTGGGCTGCTTGCAAAACAAAGGTGTGTATTTTCCTACCTTAGAGGCCTAAAGAACATGAGATGAGCAACTGGGCTTCCTGTGCCTAACACTGATTAATGCAGCATCTGCCTGTGTCTGACTTGCATCAGTAAATGTGTCAAGGAGTAAATCTGGGTGATCAGAAACAGTTAGGCTGAACTGTTGCATAGGACTGAAATGAAAGTGACATTTTAAAAGGTGTTCTATTAAAAGTTTACAGTATGATTTCATTTATTATTTTTCCAGTGGTGCTTCTACACAAATAATTACATTTATGATATGACTACTGTATAGCTGTGCAACCATACGCAAATTCTAGAATACATTTATACCACAGGGACAGACTTTCTCAAATTTGGAGCCTTGTAAGGAACTATGTGGCTTTTATGTATTTTGGTCAAAAGCTTATGAAACAGATATGAAAATCTAAATGTGATACCCCACTAGATAAGGATTTGAATGACTAGAACATTCAATTTGCTTCCAGTGTAAAAATACAAAACTTTAAATGGAAAAGTGAAAATTAGATGCCATTTCTCCGTAAGGGCAATTTTTTACTGAGATAAGTTTGAGAACAAATTATAATGATTTTAATAGTTGAATATTTTAATAATGTAGTAATTCTAATAGCTTTGAAAAGATAAAATTTAACCTAGGTTCTAATTATTCCCAACCTGTTTGCAAAACTCTAATTTTCCTTTCAGCTCCAATATATTGATATAGAATTACAGTTGATACTGTACATCTGTAGCGCATTGTATATAAAGCTATAAAGGGATTGTAACAATCTCCAGAATGTGTTTTATTAATTCAAAAGACAAGCACCAGAAGCTCTGGGTTGAAGTTACAAGCAAAAATCATCCAGTATTTGCAAATGACACCGACCATTCCCTGTCTTGATGAATATTGTTATGATTTGGATGTATTGTTTTTCCAGGTCTAGATTTTAATAGTAGCATCTTTTTTATTGTTATTATTGTTTTTTACTTTACTGACTATTTCTTTTCCAGACAGAATTTCTTTATAAATTAGACAAATTTAAACTACATATATGTTCACCCCTAAGCTTCCGCTATGCCAGCAGCAGTTACAAACTTCTAAGTGCAGTTCTCTGCGCACTCTCATTTTTTTTTGGTTTATGCTACAATTTTTGCATGCTTATACAGTATTTCAATCCATTATGATGTGATTTTGAATAATATATTTTATTTTACTTTGAAACAAAGGTGGAATAAAACCCATTTTCATGCTGATAGTTGTGCTGGTGTGACATTAGTTAATATTGGGGAGGAAGGAAGGGAAATATCTACGGAAATAGTTCTCCTGAAAGAGGCTCTTGGGAGCTTCAGAGGGAGCCAGTGGCTGTCCAGTTCTGAGAACTGACAGCTTTGTAAGCCATTCAGAGTCAGGATCCACCCCCATGAACACCCATTTTAAAGCCCAGGAAACTCTGAACTCTCTCTCTTTGGCTTCCGGCTGCTGAAGGTGTCGGAGATGTGAGGGGGGGGAAGAGGCCCGGCCACGTTCCAACCCGGCCTGGTTCCAGCACGGCCTGGCCGGGCTGGGCCGCCCCCCCACCTCCAGCGGCCCAGCTCTCGGGCGGGCTGGAAAGGCAGAGGAGCCCCTCCAGCCAAGCAGAGTCCAGGCTCTGCCTTTAATCACCTTCACCTCTGGCTGTGCCGAGCTGAGATTCTCCTGAGCCATGCCGGGCCAA
>VWYI01021291.1:0-10103 GCA_013399455.1 Anthoscopus minutus | reverse complement strand
CCAGATCTTATTCTATGTTGTCAAGTAGAAAAGAAAATGGTGGGCAAGGGGAGAAGTGTTCTAAAAGTTTCATTTTAATTTTTTTTTTACCTTTTCATTTTGTTTTTTTTTTAGTTTTGTTAATAAACTTTCCTTATAGTCTAAGTTTGAGCCTGTTTTTTCCTTTCTTCTAAAATCATATCTCACAACAGAAAATAAGTGTACTAGTGAGTTTAGCTAGTCCTAAACCCACAACATTCTTTGGTGCATTGGCCGGGAAATTTCAAATTGGCAATTTTTAAACCACTACACGTAATTGGTTTTTCCGCCCGGTTTCAACTGAACCTGCCACAATAGTACTTCTAAACTCTGTCATACAACTTAAGCATATTTTGGGGTCAGGAACAGAACAAACCTAATCAGGAGGTTTTGCTTTGAAACACAGTCTAAATATTAGCTTATAGAACAGTGTTTATGCATAAATGGCTTTAATTCCATATAAATAAATTTTTGCTTAAAGTATATAATTATTTTTATTTTTCTTCTGTTGGTGTATCATGCAGGTTAATCAAAGATCATAAAATATTTCTATTCCTTTGCTTATTTTAATAATCCCCATATAGTAAAATCAGCTGCATGTGTTGGTGATGCCGAGTCTTTTCCGGGGAGTCCTGGAGAGGGAGGTCCCGGGGCACGGGCACACCTGCAGCTGATTTTGTTGTTTCAGCTTTAGCCCTTAAATGGGCACTTTGAGTGAAAACAGCTCTTCAGGTGACACAGAAGAAAAGAGATGGAGCTTCGTATCTGATCTCTTAGGAGGTTTTAATTCAGCTCTCTCCTCCAAGAAATCTCAGTACAAAAGCTGCTGGGGGCTCAGACAGAACCAGCTTTTTATACCTTGAAGGTCAGGGCAGGTCAGAGGGGACAACCGAGAGACACAGAATCTGCATGAACTGAAGGGCACTGCGGGCAGGCGGCTTTGTTACCTCGCCCCTCCTGCAGGTGGCCAGCCAAGGTTTCTGCCCTAAGGAGAGGGTGACAAGTTGTATGCTAAGGGGTCTCTTCCCTCCAGGGAAGGGGGGCCACACCACTGGCCAGATCCCTGGCCACTACAAAATAGAACAAATATTTACTTTCTAGTAAGTCAACCATTTAAGAATCCTTATTCTTTGAGAGCCAATGCTAGATAAAAAACAGAGGTTAGAGGAAACCATTGCAAATCAAATATTACTAAAAACTGGATTTTTGCAACTTAGTCCTCATTATTCTATGAGAGTCATTAAGACTGACTTTTAATATTTCTGTCAGCTTTAGACATGTGTCTGAAAAATGTCATCTGGCTAAACAGAAACCAACCACCTGTTCTTCAGTGGGTTTGTCCGTGTATGAAAAATACAGTCCAGCTCATGCAAAAAAATTGTTGTTTTGTGAATTTTACATTAGTAAATCTATTTTTATGAAAGAACAGGATATAGGATGAAAGAGCATTAGCTTTCTTGTTTTCCTGTGAAAATGAAATGTTTCACACTGTCAAAGAAGGAAGAGTATTCAAAATTTGTAGCAGGAATCTAGACAAAGAAAAAAATCTAAAACCAAAAAATCTGGGCAGATTAAAAAAGGGATTTCTGAATAGAAACAGTCAATTAGGAAAAGGAGATCTTCCTGTAAGAAGGCTAATTCTTTTATCAAGGATCTTTCTTATCCTATAGATACGTTGGCGTTGTTTTTAGTTTGGTATCTTTAGGACCAGGTCATAGAGACAAGTTTTATAAAAGTCACAAAAACAGGTGTAGGAGGAAACTGGCCTTAAGATTTGTACTTTAATTCAAACAAATGCAAGATCATGCACCCAGGAATAGGAAAAAGGTAATATTTGTAGGCATGAGAGGTTTACCATTGCTCTTAAAAGCAATGACTTTAAGAAGGATGAAAAAGCCATGTGAGATAATACATGGGACACAGATTTTCAGCGTGTGCATGTGTGATTTTCTTATTTCATGGATAAACTGGGAAACATCAGATATAATTTGAAAGGGAATTATATCTTTATGTGTGTTTTCAAAATAACTATTTAGTGTCCACTTTTGGTAAATGTACCTCAGTAAAGGATTACTTAGTATTAGAAATTGTTTAGAAGATAAGTAGTAATAGGTGAAGATATATTTCTTAATCATTTTTAAGTCAAGAATTGTCAAAGGAAGCACAAAAGTCTGCTGGAAAGATTAAAACCAGAATTTTACTTTTTGAAAAGTTGAATTTCAGTGCAAAACTAAATACATTATTTACCTGTGGGTATATTCTACTGTATCTTTTGTTCTGGCCTAACACATCTATGGCTTTTGCACTAGGTAGTGGAGATTGGTTGTTCATTTGTATCTTTTTTTCTTTTTTATTAAGAATTAAAAATTAAATATGCTATTCTTTACTGTGTTGACTTTCATATTTTGTAACAATATAAAAGGCATTATTAAAAAACACTATGCTTCACATCATGAAAGATAAATTCTTACAGAAGTAGGTCAGAATGGTCCCTTTGGAAGTTACAACAGCTGTAAATGTTTAAATGCTCTGATAACATGAGACAGAGTTTACACTGAAATGAAAAAAATTACTTCAGATGAAGAGAAAATAAAAAGAGAATATTTTTGGATGTGGGGTCAATTAATAGGATAGTAATTTATTGCAATCTTGAAATGAAGGCCTAAATATCACCTTTTTTTTTTTTTTTTAAAATTCCAGTTCCCTCTTTCTCTTTTCTTTAGTAGATTCTCCTTTCTTCCCACCACATCTCCCGGTCCCTCAGCTTGCGACAATTAGTCACTATTTTTATTACATAATGTCAGTCGTTTTCCCTTCCTTATTTCCACTAAGTGCCTGATAACCCTGTCATAAGCTCAGAAAAAAATATAGAGTAGGAAAGAGAAAATGTATCTTTCTTACACTCCATGGTTTGTGCAGGTGCTGCCATCTCAGCCTCAGGAGGCTCGCTGTTCATGCTGAGGTGGTCCTCAGGGTGATCAGCATCCAGAAGGTTCAGCAGACCTGGACTGTGGAAAACTGTGGGAAGGCTTCCTGAGGAACAAAGGTGATAATGCTCTTATTTAGAAGTTTTGCAGCTGAACCTGAGCAACATCTTTATGCTACAACATTGAATGGAGCAATAGCAAATTGTTCAAGTATTTATACTTCTTATTTATACTTCTTCAAGCATTCTTGAGCCACAAGGTATTTGTATGAACTCATGCTTAATGTGGTTGGGCACTCACCTCTGCCTGCACTTAATTAACTCAACAGTTATGTATTTATATTTAAGTTACAGTTAAAAGTACTAATCACTGAACAGGGCTCCACTAGATATTAATTATCAAGTGGTGTAGACAAATAAGAATGGATTTATAGAGTGATCAGTTGAGGCTGTGATCTCAGTGACTTCTCTGGACATATTTTAGGAGGTATTTGATTCAGACTAATTTTAGGCTGCTTCTGTGGGCCAAATACCATTGGGTTCAGTTCCTTGTGATTTCATCCACATTATGGCACTCAAGAGTCATTGTGTGATGTGAACCAAAGCATAGGAGGTGACCAGTGGTAACCAGATCCACTTCAAAGATATTCCAAACTGAAACAAAAAAGGAAATTTCATCACTGTGTACTAAAAATACAAAACACATTTACATGGCATGAATTGTGTTATATATTCATGTTTCTGCTATGAGTTTATTACACATCTTTGTACTGAAACACTAAATATTTGCCATAAAGGGAAAGGGAAATGAAAGAAGTCAGAAAACTTTAATTTTTTTAACCAAACTTGGAGAACGTTGAATACAAGGAGAATGGATGTAGAAATATAGATGTGGCATTGAGGAGGTGCCCAAAAACAGTTTATCAAACAAGGTAAATAATTCATTACTATATTTATTCCTAAATTTTCATGGAGAATGTCCTATAAATTGGATTATTACATATGCTTTTTCTAGAATGTATTAATTTCCTTAAACTTGCTTTATGTACCAGATTTACACTGTTAACCCAGTGTAATGGCCATAAACTACTTTATACCTCAATGATAACAGGATTAAATTCTGCAGTCTTCAAGCCTTTGGCAATGAAATGCTACAATTTTAAAATAATTGTTTTGGAATTTTAACCTATGCTTTTTAAAAAGAAATTAAAATATTATTGCATGAAAAAAATACATCTTTCTGAAACATTTAAGTGGTGCACCTCACATTCACTGGAAGTCAGTGAAATCACAGTTTTTGAGTTGGAGAACTTACTATCCACCTATCTGTGAAAATTAATGTGCAATATACCAAAGGGTTTATAAAAAACAATGTATTTAAGTAAGTGTTTAAGTTTATTTGATTAATTCTCATTTTCTAGGCTATATTAAATGAGTCCTAAATGTTTTGGACTTCATCATTTGAGTTTTTCATAAGTAAGCATAATTTACAGTTTATGATGTGGTGTAATACGTACAAATATGTTTCATTGACTGAGTTAATTTCTCATGTATGCACTCACATGTTCAGATTTTTAGGATTCAATCAGACTATAAGGGCAGTATATTGCAGGGTTAATTTAGCTTTCTTTTACCTATTAAATATTGCAGAGCAGAGCTCTTTTCTGTCAACACCAAGACTGATTATGATGCCATGACAGAATTTCCTTAGCAGATCAGACATTATCAGTCTAAATAAACACTCAGTCCCTAGCAGAAAATTATAGAGCATCATGCAGATTGCATTGGTAATTATTCAGAATGTCTTTACGTGTTGAGGAACCAAACCAACCAATCCTAAAATAAAATACATGCGTAGGATAATTTGCACTAATTATAGACTATTTACCTGGGGAACACTTCGTTCAATTGTAATTATCTTAAGGCATACTTTATGAAAGTGTCTTCATCAAAAGCATAATGAAGTAAATTCTAGGACTACCTTTCATTAGGGGAATGAGAAATTTAAAATTACCATACCGTCAATTGGCAGTAATGTGCAAAAGTACTACTTTGAAACCTAAGAATAAACATTTGCTTTAAAATTTAAAAGTGTTGCTCTGAGTTCAGAGTGACCAGGAGACATTCCATGTTTCCAAATGGGTTATTCTGCTGCTGAGAGGGCAGCAGCATGTTGGCTGAACACATTCCAAGTCCTTTCTCCTTCTCTTTAGGGCACACTTGTCATTCTTTTTACTTCTTAAAAAAAGATCAGCTTGCAGGCATTTAGACCCATTCAAAGGTTCAAGTAAAGGACAGATGGGCTTTACAATTTCCACTTAAGGTAACCAGTCTTGCTGATGTCTCTCTTAACATTACTTTAAAACACCTCTCATTGTTACTTTCTTCACAGGTATGAGAACCAGTTCTAAGGGCTTGGAGTAAAGATGGCTATAATACAAAGAGTCAGGCCAGTTATTTTACTAGACATTATACTGCTAGCCAAGAAACTATGTCTGTTATTTTGCTACTTTTGGAAAGGAGGAAAGGAGGGTGGATTAATAAAAGAAACTGTCTTTGAAATGAGGAATGAACATGTAGTGAGAATTATTGTCTAAATTCTCAATTTGATGATCATAGACAGAAAATCTATCAGGTACATCTCTAAAGATACATTTTAGTACCCTAAGTATCTGAAATTAGTATTTTCACAGTTTAGGCACTCCATCATTAAATAGTATCAAATGCTCTGAACTGCTACATTAATCTGTTCAGTTTTGTGTGTTTATTAACTGTCTGGCTAAAGGAACTTCAAAAAGCTCCTGTTCAAGAATGTAGCACAGCCGAGGAACACATTTTGCTTCCACATGCTCTCAGACAAACCCATTGCACAGAAGGGAATAAGAATTCACTCTTCTGATAAATAGTTCAAAAAGATAGATAGAGTTGCCATCATTAAATTGGGGTGTCTATGCCAGATATACTTTAATTTTCCCCCTCTGTTTTTGTACAGTCATGCCACTTCAAACTGAGTTGTAACTACTGTGCCATAGTGCAAAGGCTACTTAGAAGTATATTGTGCACCAACTCTGAAAATGCTTTTAAAAATGTTGGGCTTTATCTTCCAACAACTTTATGAATCTCTTGTTTGTTTCAAACAGTCTATTAGCACAAAGGATGCTCCTCTGAGTCTTAGAATTATTTTTTTTTAAAATGTGATTAAATACCTGCTGTATGGATGCATGCACTTGCATAATAGCAATGTTTGCAAGCATGTGTAAGCAACCCCTACATTCATTTAAGATAATGTCACCAGGCAATTAATAAGTAAGTGAAGTGGAAATGCAAATCCAAATGCCCACATACTAAAGCCTTACAGAGATCCTAAGGAAGTTCTAGGTGTTTGTCAGGACAGCAGAGAGACTGGACCTAAATATATGCAATAATCACAGGCACCAGAAAGTGCTGTGTCCTCAAGAAATATTGATATCTCTCCTGATGAGACTTGCCCTAGCAAATGTGTTTCAGTACACTCATAATCAGGGAGATCTTTCCCTTCTTAAAGAGCTCTAGCAAAAACTGTATCACTCCACTTGCTGAAAAACAGTGCATTTCCTTCCTAATTCATTTTATCCTCTCCTGAAATATATGTTGGCTCTCATGATCTGATCAAAACAAGTAAATACAGATATGGAAAATTCTCTGCTAATGGACTTAAAATGCCAGGAATGTAGAGCAGGGATAGAATATCTTGGCATCAGGGAAAACTGAAGAGTCTGCTACATATACTGCAAATGTATATTCTTCAACTTTATTAATTTATTTTTTCATGTTGACATGTATACTTATTTTTCAGCTGTCAGCAACTTCGATACTCTCAGTTTGGGTTCCAGACTCTCTGTGATGGGACACGAGAATCGCTTATTCTAAGGCAGATTTAATCAGTTCCATGGTAAGTCAGTGAGCCTTTTGTTAGTCTGCTGGGGAGAACCAGAACAGTCTAGTTCTCTCCAGCAAAGAGGACCAAAAAAGCACATATGTCTTGAATTAAACTGAAGAAGAAATTAGCTCTGCAAAACCACCTCACTAAACTGCTTTTGAAATTAGAAAACTAGGCATAGGATTGTTTAGTCAGTAACTTCTTCGGGCATTTTAATATTCAGCAGAGAACCTCTGAACATGGTGGACTTAAATGGTTCTGAAGTTAGTCCTTTATCTTGCAAATGAACAGTCTAGTTTATGTGCAATAATTGTACATCTAATATGCCAGTTTAAAAATCTATAAGAACAACCAAGAAAAACAAGTCTTTCCCATAAGTCTCGTTAGTTATTTTACCATTTTGAAAATGGGACACCCAGGTTCCAATTTGCCATGGGGAAAAACTTCTCAAGTTTTCTGTTTTCAATCAAATTAACATCAAAATGGTTTATTGATCTATTAATGGCAGACACTTAGCAAGCAGGAGCAAGGTCATATATGCACAATCAATAACGATACAAAAGATAAACTTCAATATTAGATGCTTAGAAACTTTACAATTATAAATCTTCACATGCACACACAGCCACAAACTGTGTAGAAGAGCACATATCCTCTTTCCTCTTCTTTACTTGCAGAACTTCTCATAGCAGAGGTGGGCACTTCCAGCCATGTGAACACTGTACTCTGTGTTCAGTTACACCAGGACAATTTCCATCCAGATCACCCTTGGCATTGGTACCAGATGGAGACTCAAAGTATCCAGGAAGCACAATACCTAAACCAGCCTTATTGGCTCCTGTGCAGAAACCAAAATAGTCCTTAGCTGGATTGTTTTGCATAACTCTGCTACACCAAGAAGGCACTAGAAGTCAGAATTTCTGGTACTGCAGTTCAGTGCATGCAGGAGGAATTTCTATGTGCATATAATATTCATTAGGCTGTGGTCCTCACCATACCCATGATGTCTTGGGCTTTTGGGTTTTCTGTTCTGCATTGGTATGTGGCTTTTGTGCAGGGTTACTAAGATCCTTTCACAGGGTGATGAAGACACAACAATCCTACTCCAATTGGGACTCAAGGACATTTTTTCCAAACTTCAGACTCAAAGTATAAACAACATGGAAGGAGGAGGGCAGGCAAGTGGGACTCCTGTATGCAAATGGATCTAAACATAAAATGTGTGATCTCGGGACTGAGCCCTCCTTTGCCTCCACCTTGGAGCCATCCAGGCAGAGCCATGATTGTAGCACTGGTGCTGTCTTGGTGTGGCCTTTGAAGGCCTCAATAAATATCCTTTATTCTCCTCAACTCCATCTAGCCTCTAGAATCTAGCCTCTGTTCCAGCTCTTCCAGGCACCACCCAAATATTAGCCACCAGACCACAGAGCTAAACTTCCTCTGCAGAGCTTCTTTAGCTGAGCTGTAGCAACCACAGAGGCTCAGAGCTTGGCTGTACCTGTACCTTGTGTGACAGACAGGGCAGCTAATTCCTCACCCTCAGCCCTCTACTTGGCACCTTCATGCCTTTTCAGACATAACTAATCTTCTGTGCAGAGCTTGACAGCAGCTCTTATTATATCTGGAGCATTTTAGAATTTCATTCAACCACATAAGCTTTTTTCTCTTTAAAAAGTATTGCTAATAATGGCATTATTTATCATACATAATAAGGTTTAATTGCACTTTTTAAAACCCCACTTTGCTTGGAAAGTCAATGGGTTTAAAAACTGATTGTACTTTGAAATTTTAATGCCAGCATCTCTTTTAGTTAATATTGTAAATGATGTTTTATTTGAAAATGTTTTCTGTTTACCAAAATTATTATGCAAATTAAGTGTTATAACATATGCAGAAGACATTTAAATGATATTTGTAAAGCACAGATTCAATTTGGAAAACTGCATGCCACTTATAACTAAGAATACAGACTGGAAAAATCATACAGAGTAGAACTTTGATTGCATTCTGAATTGTGAAAAAACAATATTTGGATTCTTATCTCCAATCTGAATCTAAAAGCACATCACCAGTAATAAAAAAAGAAAAAAGTTCCACTTCCCATTTCCAAAGTTATGCTCATATCCAGTCTCTTCTTTCAAGATAGTTTACAGTATATTTAGATATTCCAGTCACAGATCTCTGGCCAGATATTCTGGAATGTAGCAAAACATGCTGCTGTCTCCATAGGGGGATAGTGTGAATATAGTGATAGTAGGAGAAAATACAATATGCAAGTGCATAGTGGTTAATATTTTTCAGTGACTTCGTTTATCTTACAAACTTCCATTTTCATTATTTTGAGAGAAAAGAAATTATATTTCCTAGGACCTTGACACATCTTGAGCATTAACAAAACTCTTGACACTTAACTATGCTTCTGGAGTGTGAAACCTATACATTACCTCACACAGACAAAATGAATACTGATGGTTTTAGTCCTGGACTCACATCTTCATCAATATGTAGTCATAATCCCTATATAACATTAGAATTATTCCTTAAGTTATTTAAGTAAATGCTCTTACTCTGACCAATAAGCAAGCAATGAAAATACATGGGTCTTTACAGAAGAGAGCTGTAGACAATGATAAATCAGATTATGTGTTTTGTCTACTGAAGATATATTGAAACATACAGTGACAACCTTTGGTGGATAAATGAGGGATGGCATTTAAAATAATACTGTAAAAGTTTTGAAAAAAATCTTCCCCACTCAGCAAACTTTTCATCACTTTCAAAATTATGTGTTTATTTACAGAAACTTTTTCTTGGATACTCAAGAGAGTGTTGGTTTAGCATTAAAGTCAGAAATAATAATTCAAAAACCACCAGTAGGGCAGAGATTATAAGAAAACTGATTTTAGACTTCTGAAAATGCCTCAGAGTAGAATGGTATTAGAACTGTGGAAAAGTCAGCAGTTCCACTTTCCAGGAGATTTCAACATTTTCATGGCCCTGGGGGTTTTATTCAGCTCACTCTGTGCACTTTTTCACTCCCACTTGTGCTGCTTTGAGCTCTGTTCATAAATCATGTGCTTCAGACTCATTAACATCTTTTAAGTTTATCAACATCTTTCCTCTATTCAAGGGCCCAAAACCTGGGACATTGTTCCAGGTGTGATTTAATGAGCTCTGAGTAGAGCAGGGGATGGTTCCCTCCCTTTGTCTCCTGACTGGGCTCATGGTTGTAGTTAGATG
>VWYI01021289.1:0-16020 GCA_013399455.1 Anthoscopus minutus | reverse complement strand
CTTCCTTCCGCACTTCCTTCCTTTTTCTCTCTTTTATCTCTCTCTTTCTCTCTTTCTCTACTTTTTTCTCTCTTTCCATATTTTTCTCTTTCTCTTGTCCATGTCCTACTTAATACATGGGCTATCCCTTTATATTAACAGAGGCAGAACTGTGGTGACACTCTTAACATAACCTATTTATGTAAAAGTTTGTGCCTTCTTTTGCAGAAGGGAATCTCATCCTTGAGCGGGTGTATATTTCATCTTGCTGCATTGATTGCATGGATTATGAAACATTTTGCTCTCCGTTTGGAGCACATCTCTGGTACAGTACAGTCTGGAGCAGTGTTGTATTACAATGCTGCCCCTTCTGTCCTCCCAAGGAATGTTCTTGCTGCATTCTCCATGGTCCTAGCAGGCAGTGGAAGGACTAAATGCCATCCTAAATTAAAATGGGTTAAAATTTTATCTTTCACTTTAATAGCACAGTTACTGAAGGCCCCGGCAAACCTCTTACACTCATTATTCCAGCACTGTATGTGGGGACACTGCAGGGTATCTCAAGAGAACAGCTAAGTACTGCTAAGTGTGTTCTGTCACCTTGCTCCTGTTGTGTGTGTGACATAGCACAGCCGCTAATGTGTGTAGGGACAGGCACAGTGACAGGGTACAGCCATCACCACTGTTAACAGACTGCAGCTCTCCATCACCACGTGTCCTTTGCACAAAAACATCTGCATTGCTCTTACTCACCCTAGGAGATGCCTGCCTGGAGCAGTGGAGCCAGTTCAGGTGCCTCTGCACTGTACTATCCCGTGCTTCTCAAAGTGCCTGCAGTACCCTCAGTAATGGAAAAGACTGGCTATGGCAGCCCCTCCTGACTGTCATAGTTTATTTGTACTTTCAGTTAACCAACGATGTGCTAATAGATACTTCTGATTATTTCCTTAGCAGATTAATGAAGTTATAAAATCTCAACGTGGAAAAGGAGAGAGAGAATCCAGAAAAGGAGAGGGAGAATCCTGTGCCCAGAATATTTCTGCAGCTATAGAAAACCTTAAAGCTTTGTGGTCATCCCCATGAATTGGCAGTGCCACTTTTTATCCATGCTTTTCTCCATCCAGTCAATATGCTCAGGAGCTCAGTCACTATTCTTGTGAAGGTGCCTACTCTTACTCTGAGGGGATGGAGTATAGGAGCAGTGTGTTAATACAGCCTCTCTGGATAAACCAGCATATGCTGTTTATGCCTCGTCCCATATCTGTTCCCTCTTTCTGGCATGGTCTTCCTTACCTTGTAAAATCTCTTATGGCACCTGATTGAGTGTTTAGACTGTTTTCTCACAGTTCCCATTTGAAAGGCAATTGCAGATTACATTATGTACATTATAATAATAAAGCCTATGCACAGAGATGTGGCATTTATTTCTCTATCCATCCACCAGGTGTTACTCTCCAATTTCCAGCTGCTATGCAATATGAAATTCAGGACCTAGCAGTGGAGGTGAAATACAAACAAGAGAAAAAACAGTGACTTTTCCTATGTCTGTGTATTTCCTTGTCCCTCTTCTCCATGGAAACTGATCATCAGTTGGCCCTCTGTTTCATTTGGTTGGGGTTTTTTTGAGGGGTGCTTTTTTTTACTTCGAATCTAAGGAAACTGAAATATACATGGATTTTGGCTATGCATATGGTTTAGAAGTATTAAAACAACGATGCCACATACATATAATGTATGGGGACACAGGAACCAGAGCAGACTTCAGCTGCACTTTTCAGTTTGCCTCTGTAGACCCTGTACATAGTACTAAGAGGCAAATAACCAAGTCACTATGAGCCACAGTTGCAGAAACAAGTTTACACTCTTACAGGCAGCAATTAGACATTAATTTTTGTGTGTCTATTCAGACATAAATCAGAACAGATGGGTTACCAGCTTTTCCTCCTTTATGTAATGTCAGTTCTGACATTGAAGCAGCCAAACAGAAGATGTAGGACTTACTTTTTAATTTCTGTTAAAAGATGGCATGAGCTGTCAGAAATCAGTAAGGATTAAAAGTTTGGCAGATCCTCTTTTAATGAGTAACATATGTTTGCATGTTTTCCCTTTTTTATTGCCCATCATATTGAGGCAAGTAGGTGTAAATTTTTTGTGCTTCTCTTTTTACCTAATATCATTAAGGACTTTCACACTTCAGACAGCTATTTCAGAGTCTAGTAGATGGCAGTTACTTATACAGATTTTGCCTAACTTAATTTAAGTGATATTTCTGCTGGATGTGCTGTTTTTGACAGAGTTATCAGAGACAGGTATCACTAAATATAGATTTACAGATCTATACTGAATTAGGACTGTAGGAGATAACAGATGTGAAGCTTAGTAAATGTTACTGAGTTTTCAGGCGTTTCTTCTGTTCAGTGAGGGTATGGTAGCTGATAAAATAAATATGGCTATTTGCAAGTGAGTAAACGAACCAAAGCTATTGTAGTCTTCTTTTTGTTAACTCAGCCTACCTTAATGTCAGTGTTGGTGGAATAAAGTGCTTCCTGAGCAATAAGTTTCCAGGAAATATAGACGTGCTTTTAGAACACTCAGCTGCAAATCAGGCAGGATGATGAGTGCACCAGGTAGTGAAGTGGCACAGGGGAAAAAGAAACATGATTGTTGGAGGAAATTCTCTGAATCATACTCTGAAATACAAAATGCCATCTAGCCTTGAGCTTACAGCCTTGTAGAAGATGCAGGGGAATATAAGTATCTATATCAGAGGGGAGGGATATTTTTTCACAAGTAGTATTTTTCCTGTGGCTAGAAAAATTTATGAGGCTAAAGGCATAGCAGCTGCAGCTCAGCTCTCCCACTGAGAGTGGTGCAACTGGTTTTGTGACAGGGAGTGGTCACCTGTGAGCCCATGAGCTTGACTCATCCATTTCCACTGAAGGAATAGATGTCCCTGAGGAGATCACCAGAACAGTGATGACTGAGATTCAGGGTAGCAGCTGCTGAACAATTGTGTTCATTTCAGCATGTATTCTAATTCTGGGACTCTCATTCAGAGGAGAGAAAAAGAGTGTTACATTGTTTTTGTACATATTGTCCTGTCCAGACACACCTTTATAAAATGAAAGCGATGTGGAAAACCTGTTTCGGATGGCAGCTGAAGATACAGTAAACAAGTAAACTTTGGGTAGATTTGAGAACTTTCTAAGTGTTTGTTCAGCAACTGTGTTTACTGTGAACAACTTCAATTTATATAGAATTCCCATACTTATCTGCACTCCTGTTTTCTCTCTAATGAAACTATTTCTTCTCTGATAACTTCATACCAGTGCATGTCATCTGTCTTGAATAAATCAGTTTTAAAGAGCACAGTTTTGCTTAGTGACATGAAAAGTAGCCGATATTTTTAAAATTTTTTTTAAGTGTCATTCTGGTCCCTCATTGCTCTTGCTAAAGGCACTCTGAACAACCTCCCGTCTCATTGCGGCCATGATTATATCCCGCCTGACCTCTAGTGGTTTCTTCCCGAAATGAATCTCCTGCGTGCAGAGAGTGCAGCACGAAGAGAAGCTAAATGGGATTTCAGGAAGATACCAAGGACATCCCGGCCTGTATCAGCCGGGATGTGGCCAGCAGGACCACGGAACTGATTGCCCAACTGTGCTGGGCACTGGAGCTCCTGGAGCACAGGTCCTGTGAGCAGCTGCTGAGGAAGCTTGAGGTGTTTAACCTGGAGAAGAGGTGGCTCAGGGGACACTTTATTGCTCTCTACAACTGCCTGAAAGGAGGCTGTGGCCGGGTGGGGATTGCTCTCTTCTCCCAAGGAAACAAGTAATAGGAGGAGAGGAAATAGGCTCAAGTTGTGCCAGCAGGGTTTAGGTTGGATATTAGGAAAAATTTCCTTACTGTAAAGGTTGACAAGCATTGGAACAGCTGTCCCGGGAAGTGGTGGAATCACTGTCCCTGGATGTATGTAAAAGACATGTAAATACGGCACTTAAGAACATGGTTAAGTAGTAGGACTTTGAAGTATTAAGTTAATGGTTGGACTATATGTTTTTAGAGATGTTTTCCAACCAAAATGATTTTATGATTCTAGGATTCTTTGTCAGTTAGGGCTGTTGCATGAAGGATTGCATGATTAGTTGCATGTGATTAAAGATTTGAAGACCCCTGCATAAATTTAGGCCTATCTTCTACATATCTGTGAGTTGAAATACCTATCCATCTTTATAAAGCGCTTTAAGATCTATGGATAAGTTTTTCATGGGTTTAGGTTGACTTGATCTAGCAGAGATAAAGAGATTGGACACCAAATAGAAGCTATCCTGACCTAATGTTGTAAAGAAGGAATGACCTTCTAGAGCTGGGTAAGGCTGTGTGTACTCTCAGTGTGTTAGGTCCATATTTATCACACACCAGTGCCTGGATACTCAAAGGTTATTTCTATTGCTTGTAAAATCAAATGAAGCCATCATTGTAATTATAGGCCTTATCTCACTGCAGGTAAGCCTGTCTGTTTGCATGCAAGTACATGCAGATTATTCAGACTTGTGTTAGAAGATATTTCTGCAGATTTGAATTTCTGCATGCAGATTTCTGCTTGCTTTAATCCTATTTCAGCGGGTGCACAATCAATCTGACGTCCTCAAACCAAACCTAGCTTTTCTATGAGGATTAATCATGTTCATGTCTGTGAATTTAAACCTTTCATAACTGTCGGCTTACTTAACAATTGCTATAACAAACTATGGATGAAGCATAAATAATTCATGTTCACCAGAACAGACGTGTTCATAACCAAGTCACCTGCAATAGGAATGAGCAGTATTCACACTGCTGTTCCAGTCACTTGTATCTCAGCAGCTCAGCTCCGCAAATTCCCAGGTGCTGCTGCACTTTTCCATCCAGAAACTTGTTAGCTACATTTGCCGTGCTAACAGAAAAACAGTTTTGCTTTTCAGTATGTACCTAATTCTAAAAAATGATCACTGTATATAGGTTTTTGGCTTCTCCCAGAAGAATAAATGTGGCCTTAGAATAGCCAGTGTCAATGCCTACACCAATATCTCTTGGTAATGATTTTAACATAAGCAGTTTAGCTTAGAAATGTTGACATTAGTGGGTTTTTTTAGCCTGATATTAATGTTTCCTGTCTATATTGCAGATACTGAAATTGGTAGGAGAAGCCTTCCTGCATTTGGAAGGGGTTTCTCATTGATAGATCCACCAGACTGTGTAATGGTGTAAAAAATCCCAGTGCATCATAGTCTGAACATCTGAGAGGGAAATAAGGTTTCCTATGCAAGTAGGGAGAGCAAAGAGGAAAAAAATGTGGGAACGTACTCTGAGTAACAATAAACAGATATTTTTTTCCTTTCCTCTGGAGCCTGTCCCATTTGTGCCTAACTAGTTCTTTAATATATTAAATTTTAAATTTAATTTTCTGTTATTAAACCTTCTATGGTTGATGAACCAGCCATGGTATTTGAAGCATTGCCTTAGTAAACTGCAGCTTTGGAGCTGAGCTGAAGGTTCTGTGTACTATTCCACACTACCATCAATGGGTAACTGTTCTATTTGCCTGCAGCTGGGGGAGTTTTACTCCATAACCATCTGACATCAAAAGAGTAACTAAACCTGAAGTCAGCATCACAAGAATAGAATCTGAATGAAAACTGTATTTAAGAAAAAAAAAAGTGGATGAATCTATAATTCATCCTACCTATAATAGGCATAAAATTTCTGTAATCTATTGGCAATTCTGATATTAGCTACTTTTATAGCCTTGGGCTAGTCATTATTAAACATATTCTGTCAAGACTTTCTGAATCAGGCAGTTGTGTAATTGAAGTAGCTATGCACAGTTTTGGCCATCATAAGTTGGCTTTACCTGCTCAAAATCATTATTAATGAGGGTAGATTAAAAATGCAATGTCAAGCACTTCTAAATTAGAGCGTACCAGACTTATTATTGTCCTCTTTATGATTATTGACCAGTGCCTAAAATTTAGCAAAATTAAGAAGAATTGAGATTATGAACAGTCAGCCTTAACTTAAATCAACATTCACAGCTGCTCCAAGAAAAAAATATATACAGGAAAAACATAAACCAAGCTTTAGCCTTGCAAGCTAGCAGTGATCCCAACTGTTGGTACTGAGGTTCACTTTCTAAGAAGCTAAGAACTGGATTTAATCTGCACTGATGTTTTGAAATGATTGCTTATTTTACTAGTGAACATCATATAAAACATAGTATTCCCTGTCCATGATTCATTATGTATCTAAAATGATACAATTCCCTTTATTTGGGAGTCATATATATTTTACTGCTGTCCTTAAAAGAGCAATTCAAATTAAAAGAAGCAGAAAGAGTTAATTTATAGATGTCAGTGCAGCACCTGTAATGGGATGCAGATGGGAGCTTTGTTCTGTTATCCTGTCAGTAAACTGCCTGTGCCTTCTTCAGAACGACAGATTCTGCATTGCCTTCCTGTCAGAATGGATGGAGCTGGCAGTTAGCTCAAGCTCCCATCCTTAATGCAATATCAGAGTGTTAATTTTAGAGGAATCGTCACTGTGAGAAATGCTTGGAGACATTTTTAGGGGTGGCATAAGGATTTTGTGCCCTTTTAAATGAGACTGTACCAGACTGTGTTCATCTGGAAGCTGTTCTGCACGGGAGTGGATAGGTGAGAGAAGAGAGGGATGGTGCAGGATCCTATCTGAACATCAACAGGAAAAACAAATATTTTCATAAGAGAATTGCTTTAATAAGACAAAATAATAATAAGAGTATAGATGGCCAGTAAATCTTATATCCCTTCAGATTCTTGTCATTCTGTGTTTGTGGAGTCTGGATAGATTTCCCCACAGCACTGCATAGAGCAGAACAGAGAGAGAAACTCCCTTTTGGTCATTCAAGCTAGTACAGAAAAACCCTTTCTGTTCCTACAGGATGGTCTTATGAGAACTTGTTGCTGCACTTTTAGTTAAAGTCAAGGCTAGGAAGGCAGGTGACACTGGTGCTGACACCACATGGTACCTGCCTGCAGGTTCCAGTGAAAAGAGGGCATGGAGATGGTTTGAGGGCTGGAGCACCTCTGCCCAAAGACAGGCTGAGGGAGCTGGGATTGTTCACCTGGAGAAGAGAAGGCTTCAGGGAGACCCTAGTGCATCTTCCAGTACCTAAAGGGAGCCTGTGAGAGAGGTGGAGAGGCCTTTTTTATCAGGTCATGTACTGGCTTTAAACTGAAAGAGAGCAGGTTTAGATTACCTATTAGAAGAGAGGAAAATATATATTTAAACTCTCCTTGCCACAGCTTCTCTTCAAACCTGCAAACCTCAGCAGAGACCACAATTAACATTGTTTTATGCAGTGTTTTGCCAGCACAGGGACTGAAAAACTAACCCCTAAGGACTGTAATTTCTTTCCCTGTTTTTTTTTTATGGCATTACAGGAAGCAAATTGTGATTTTTCCTCATCAATACATGTGCATTTTCTCTTGTTTCCTAGCTTTGCTTTATTAGTATTTTCTATGTCAAACACATGTTTTCTTGACTAAGCCTTTCAGATGCAGAAGAATCTGTAGAAATGCATTAAAAATGTAAAAATGTATTAAAACACTTTAGATCTGACAAGCTATAGAATTTTCATGCAGTTTTCTATCGAGTTTTAATATTTGTTGTTTCCAGATCAGAAGCTAGGATTTCACACCATATATTACAAACAAACTCTAACAAAACTTCAGGCATATTCGTTGGAATGGATGGAACATTTAAAATTTTCTCTGTAATATGTCCAAGGAGTGAATTATGTTTAAGAATTAAGTGCAAAAGTGACACTTACCATTTAAAAAATTCTATTAAAATATTGATAGTTTTCAAACAAACTGTGTACAAATTTTAGAGTCAAACATCTGTAAGATATCAGATGATGCAACACCTCTCCAGTTTCTGAAATTTCAAGGTAACATTTCAGTTCTTACTATAGGAATGGAAGGGATCAAATACCAGAAATGACAAGGTGCATTTTCAAATCTGCAATGATGACTTCAGCTCTCTAGAAAATCCATATTTGCTGTCAGGTTCAAAAAGAAAACTGTTGTGTGTGAGGGAGCCAGGTTGGGGAAGGTGAAAATGATGCCTTGTGTTGTCACTGTCACTTCTGGTGGATTGCAGAGGACTGACAAGCAGGCTGCGTGTGAAGGTCATCAGCACCAGCATTTATTTTGTCCCAACAGCAGCAGTGGTGACTGCATCCACACATCTGTCCAATCTTGGCCATTCAGCATGAGCTTTGTCCATCCGACTTCTCCTTCACTCCTCCCAGCAGCAAGGGCTTTTGTGTCTCTTTGACAGGGCTTGTCTCTGACATTTTCTCCTGATAAACCTGCCAAGGTCAGCTATGAGGAGATTACCTGTGGGGTCATGGGCTGAGATCACAAAATGGAGAAGAAACAGGGACACCATGTTGCTGCCAAAGAGCTGGTTACCAGTCAGATCTGGAGTAAAACATTGTCCTGCCAAGTGGCACAATCTGCATCCAAAGCCCAGGGCTGTGGCTTTTCCCAGCCACACGACCTGAAGTGCCAGGAATGCGTCTTGTCTGATGGAAGATGCATTGCTCTCTTGCACCTCAGAAAAAGAAATCTAAAACGATTTGTGTTTGTGCTTAGCAGAATGGCTGAAAGCATTTACTGAATCTGATTTCCAGCATGACTTTTCTTAACTAAAGTATTTGCTTGTGTTTCCCAACTGAAATCTCATTTTAGATATCCTTGGAATCTGAAAGGATTTACATCCTGGTTCTGGACTGTGGTTGGAACCATCTCTAGTCACTATAGGTCTTTAATCTGTGATTTTTTTACCCAAGGGTTATAGCTATGTGATATGATAGCTTCTAAGGTTCAATGTAGAAAGAAAAGCTCAGTTTTTAAATAAGGGCTTTAAAGAGGCTATTAAATATATAGTTATTTTGTGAATCAATTTTTCATTTAATACAGTATTTTATGTACTGACAGGCTTTCTCTGATCTATATTTATTATCTGTCACTTGCCTTGAAATGAGAAATGTAACTACTTTGATAAATGGATTTGAAAGGTTATCTAGTTTCATTGTAGCTTCTCTGAGTTACCATTACATGCTTTGCTGAAGTGCTGTTTGGTAACTTTCTGAAGGGATATCTGCGTGCTCTGAAGTAATTACAACTTTCTTTTTGTAATTGCATGGATATATATGAGAAGACATGTGAGAGGCAGGCAGTGTTTCAGTTTGCTCTGTGCAGACAGTCATTAAAATAGTCCAGCACTCTTTTCATTGGCAGGTGGAGGTCATTCATTCAACCTCTTCTTCAGATCTTTAGAAACCTCCCTGAGTCACTTTTTTTTCTTAAACTTGAAGTGATCCATGACGGTTGGTTTTATCTTGGGCTGAATTTCTCAAACACAAGATGCTCTCGAACTTACATGCTTGCTGCTTTGCTTATTACATGATATATCTCAGGGCTTCTGAAAATCTCTGTGTGACCTAACCCAAAGACTCATGAACCAGTTTGAGTCTTTTCTCCAACTCGGGATGAAAGAGCCTGAGAAGATTCCATATGCAGGCTGTGACCCTTCATACTTCATGATGCATCCAGAGACTTGTACCTGACAGTTTAAGAGAGCATTCCCTAAGTGCTGTTATTCCTTCAGCCTCCCTGTCAGGAGGTAGAGGGTTGGGAAAAGTAAATAAAGTACTTATCTGGGGAAACAGTCCAAAAAAGTAATACTTTCAGGTACTTTCTATACTTTTGCTTCAGCCAAAGACACTGTTGTCTTCTCCCTGGTAAGAAAGGGCTGTTTTTCACTATGGCAAATGACATTCTCTGCTGTTGACCCACCATTTATCTTATGCAGATAGTTAACATTTTTATATATATATATTGCCACTTTTGTCAGGAAAATCTATTCTTCACTATGGTTTCTTGGATCTCTTTTTCTTCCTCCTCACCAACATCCCTCGTGCGCCAACTCTCTAAAACTCCTACCTCTATTAATCACAGGTGTGCAGATTTACAGTGCTGTAAAAAGCTGTACTTTTATGGTACCTGCTTTATGTTTGGGTCATCCATCTCAAGACTACTGACTGAAGCAGGACAAAACAAAAATATAAGTACTATTCTAAGCACTCCGCAACTGAAATAATCCCTTTCCAAAAATGCTGAAGGAGATTGGCAAGGATATGGCAACGAAATATAAGTTCATTATTGATCAAAATAGAGAGAGCAGGGAGGAGGAAAATGCTGCCTTGTGTGGGTGTGTTCATATATCACAGGCAGGAGGGAAAGCCAGGCTTCTTAAACTGAAAACAGTTAGCTATGTGTTTCTGGATGGCTCAATTGGGAAAGAAGATTCAAATTGTAGACATAAGTTTTTTGAATTAATGTATTGCAGCAATTTTTTTTTGTAACTGATTCTCTGCAATTATTTTGCAGTAGCAAAAGGTTGTTTTCTATAGTCTTTTGTTTTGCTTGCCTATGATATTTTTTGAAAACTCCTTATTCAACCATTTCTTAATGCAATGCCCAGTGGTTTTGCTGTGAGGAGAAAGGACTGGACTCTAGTGGGGTTTTAAGCTGCTGCAGCTTAAAGGGCAGCAATAACACAGCCTTTGTCAGACCTCAGCTGTGCTTAGGTTAACTGACAAAAATATTTGCCTTTGGAATGTAAAGTTCAGATCAGCTACAAAACATGTTAATGTGCCAATTCAGCAGGGAAGTGAGGCGTGCCCTTCACCTTCACCATACATTCCTTCTCCTGGTTTTTAAGATCTTCAGCCTTGCTTAACTACAGGAAAGGAAATTGAAATCTTCCGCTGAATCAGGGTCTGTATGTGAAAGGTAGAGTTATAATATGAATATGTTGGAAGTTAATTTAAAATCTGGAGGAAAAGGCAAGGCAATCCTTTTGTTACTGTTATGTTGCTGTCACACAAAGCCTGTTTTGCTGAAGAGGGAGTGTGATGCAGCTCCCAAAGAGCAAATCCATTGACAAGGAGTCATAGGTTTTCATTGTATTTGCTTGAACATGTAGCAATTTGAGACACAAGTGAATAATTCACAGCAAACAATTTATCTGATGAGTTTTTCTTAGATCATGAAATATCTATGAGCAAATTGTAGCTTCCTAGTATTCATTTTCATATAAGTGCATTTTTAAAATTTTATCTTTCAAGCTTGTGATTAGCAGAAGTGCTTTAAATACAGACTGTGTTGTATTGGTCATTTGAAGTTGACAATTTTTTTTTCAGGACTCTTCAAGATGTCCTTTTGCCTCCATTGTCCCATTCTAAATGTGATGGGGTCACTCAGTGGGCCTAGAACTTTGGGATTTTCCCCAAAAAATTCTTCTCCTGTGAATATTGTATGTATATGAGGAAAATATGAAAAAACCTGAAGGGAAACCATGGGAAATCTACTAGAGAGATGGCTGGCACAATTGTTGAGAGTAGGCTGATTTAAGTTTCTGGATATCCTATCCATCTACCTGGTAGGTTATATTTAACTTTCCTTCTTTGAAGACATATTTTCTTTTGGTCAATCTCACTCTTTTCCCCCTGCTTTCNTTACTATACACACACACACACACACACACACACACACACACACACACACGCATCCTCCCCTCCATGTCAGTAATCTGTCTGGCTAAAATCCTCCCGTAACACAAAAACAAGAACAGGCACAAACATTACTGCTGTGAATTTAATCAAAACTATCAGTGAACATCAGTGGATATTTTTCTTCCGCTCTTTTGTTTAGTCCTTGTGACAATATAAAAGAGCTGTTAGCGTGTCATGGCTGAGTGAAGCATGGAAAGCTTTTTGAAAGCTTCATCTGTAAAAAAATATTCCATCCAGACGAAGAAATAACCAGCTAGAGAATCAAGAAAAGGAGCAGAAGGAAGGCAAAGCAAGAAGATTATTTTGCCAGATGCTCCCTTGCAGCTGATTAATTATATGGAGTCATTCTAATGCAATGTATTATCTTTTCCAGCTGGGTATGTGCTTGCCTAATATGACAATATTACTGGAAGTGGGAAAGAGGTCCTGAGCTTCGAGGATTCAGATAAGGATTCAAAAATCAACGGATCAGTCTTTAGTTATGTCTGAGACACTTTTGCTATTTCAGACAAGTCTTTTCCCATGTTTGCATTCTCCATGTGTAAGATGGGGTTTTTCTCACCAGCTACCATACCTGCATTCCCTGCAGTTCTAGGAACTATTAGGTAATAGGCAGAAACTTAGGTAGGAATTATTTCTAACACAAACTGGTCATTTTAACAATCAGAGTTGTGGGTAAAGTTAATTAATTAGCAATACACCTTCTATTCAAAGCCTGTCTGTAAGCTGTGCCAGCTGAAAAGCACCCTTAGCCACCTTCAATTCAGGGAGAGCACAGCCTTCCCCATCCTACTGCTTCTGGCTTCTCATCATCAATGGTTTCTGCATGGGACCTGGTTCATCTCCTACCCTCAAATCTGATCTATCCTTTACTCTCCTGAGAGTTTCTCAGCAAGGAAATATTCTACCACCATTGTCCACATGGGGAAATAACAGTAACTCATACAGTGATCAATCTCTCTTCTAAAATCCATCTAATATTTTCTTAGAATAAAATGTTTTCAAGAAAAGTATATCACAAAATCAGTAAACCCAAAATATGTGTGCCCTTTTTCCCAAGTCTTAATGTTTCCTGGATCCAAGAAGGGTGATTATCCTTGTGTTCTCTCCACAGACTCTGCCTGTCAGCTTGGCATCAATTCTGGTAACTGACCTTCCATTCCTTCTCCTGAAGTGCTTTAAAACACATTACAGTTGTTTTGATCTATGGCCTGCTGATTTAGTTAGGAAGTTGGTTGCTATCTGCTGGAGCTGGGATGCTTGAAACTAACAGTTTGTCTGCCACATTCTTAGCAGTGTCTCCTGTCTCCTCTTGATAGGTTATGTAGCTTTTCTGCACACATTCCAAAAATCCCAAATCAGTTTTTAATCAGGCAGTTCCTGTAAAGCACAGTGATACTTCACTCTAAGTCTACAGTAACTAACATGTGGACAATATTCCCACGGAAACCTGCAATATTGCTGCTATGACTGCGTATGAGGAGTCCATTTCTGTTCCTTCACTATAGCTTATCAAGCAATGGAAAAGGCTGTGGAGGGTAGTGTTTGAATCTCCAAGGTTGGTGGATAGTTTTAATGGGTAAACTCTAGTTCCTGTATTGTAGTACAGTGAATAACATTTCTTCATTCATTTTATCCACTGCTTTAATTATTTTGGAAATCTTTATTTCACCTTCCATCATCCTGTTGAAGACTTCTATCCTTTTTACCAGCTTCTCATAAAGCAGCTTCTGCATCATCATGATCATCTCAGCTACCCTCCTCTGTGCCTTCTCTAACTCTACTACATCCTTCTTGAGTTGCAGAGATCAGAACCTATCACTGGACTCAAGATATGGGCAAACAAAGGTTCTAACAGTAACAAAATAATGTCCTTTGTCTTATTCTCAGTACTTTTCCAAATGATGTCAAACTTTTTTTTTTAATTTTTTAAAACTGTTTCATAATGAACTGAGGGTCTCAATTGTTTCTGGGATCTTTTCAGAGAACTGTGCATCAGTTTGGATTTTGGTATCCTGTAGCCATGGTTCAGTTTATTCTTTCCCTATTCATCCTGCATTCATTGCCTTTCATTTTTAGCAAAACATACTTGTACTCCTACAAAACATTTTTCCGTCACTCTAATTTGTGAAGTTGGAGTTCTATGTGCTATTGACCATTTGATCACTTGCAAATCTCTCAAATCAGGAGGCAGTGTTCCACCAGAAAGAATCATGTCCCCAGGTTGTGTACAAAGCTTGCATTTTTCTTACTGTCTGCAGAAGTGCAGGAGCAGATGGGAAGCCACTCCTGCCATACCTTTTCAGGACCATGCTTTTTCAGGACCAGGCTTTAAACACATGGCCTCAGCAGTTTGACTTAGCACAGCTGCTAGAAAATTCAGCATAAAAGCAACTGCACTTATCCTCACTTCTTTCCATGGAGCCAGAGAAAATCAGATCATGTCTGTGTAATGTCACACTAATTCTTCTAACATATTATATCCTGAAAACTAAGCACAGCACCTTTGAGTTAAAAGTCATGTTCCAGACTTTGCTATCAGCTCTATTTTTCTCTGGAGCTTAATTTTTGCCTTCAATATTATTATGCATAAAACTTCAACATTTAAAACTGCTTTAATTATTGAAGCTAGTAAAGTGCAAGTTTGTAAGCGTCAAGATGAACAGGATTCCAGCTGCCATTTTTGCTTCCATCAAGGTTTCCATAAGTACAAATATTCCACTTCTTACAACAAGTGGGTAAAATTCATCATGCTGTCCTGTGATTTTAGCAAAACACACCAAATGATGCAAAGAGAGCACATTTGGATGTAACATGCTAACACTCAGACAGCTTTGCAATGGTTAGTCTAAGTCAGCCCTGCTTTATGGGGAAAAAGAGATGAGGTAAGCAAGCCTGTGATCATAGGGAAAATCTTTGCTGTGTCCTAAAATGCAACAGCTTATTGTAGAAACTCTTTTAAAAGGTCCAGATGTCTTAGCTAGCAGCTGAAATTATGCCCATTTATGCCTTAATGCACATGAAGTTACTGAATAATGTTTTTTCTCTACTGCTTCAGGGGATAAATTTCTTAATTTTTTAACAATCAGCAGAAACCACAGCTTTTACACCACAAAGGAGTTAAATATATACACTTACTTAATGAATGCATTTCCAGTGACATTTGTCTTTGATGAGCCTGCAGCAGATTCATAGTCCAAAGATGTCTTTTGTTCAGAATTACATGCCTTCTAATTTATTGCAACATTCTACCATCCTGCTCTTTAAAATTAGCAGGTGGAAATTTTCACAGCCTCAGATGTCATTTAAATATCTAATTTCTACAGAAAGAAAGTGGGAAAGAGATATACAGTTGTCATTCATGGCCTTGAATATTTTCTTTTCTTGCTCCTATTGATCCTCATAAATTGCTTGGTTAAATCTGCTGTATATTTAAAAACAGGTCCCTGGAACCATGTGGACCTTCCCATGCAAACAAGTACCTCGTTATTGGCCTGACCAGAAATGCTTGGCAGGATTTTATGTTTCCACAAGCTGCATTAAACCAACTATCATGGCTTTAAATATGGGTCCTGAGTGCTCTGGAAGATGCTTTCCAAGCTGCAACAGGGAGCTGGGCTGCACATTTACTGTCAGCAAAGACAATGAAACAGGACTTAAGAGTGCCTTTGGGTGTTCTGAGAAGGCAGCAGTAAGCACACCCCTTGGAGCCATTCCCTGCCTCATTTGTTATTGCTTTGTCAAAAACATTTGTCAATGAAGACTGATTTTCAAAAGAACCACGTTTGGGAGTCTGGAAGTAAAGAGCTGTAATATGAAACATCTTTAAAGGTAAATCAATTTTGTGGCCTAATCAACTGAGCAGAATCCCTTTAGCTTCAGCATCAGAAATGCTGCTGTATATTAATCTGCAGAAATTTTGGTTTATTTTCTTCTTTCTCAGGGACAATATGTTCTTGAGTAGTATTTATTTTGCAGGAAAGACAGATGTGCATAAATAACTGTGCACATGGTGGTAATTTCTAATAAAAATGTAATGAAAAAGGGCAGCTAGAAACTAATTTTAACTCTTTATCATTCAGGGAAAATCTTTAATCATAGTAATTAATGATGGATATGTCTGCTTTGTATACTTAGAAGCAAACAGTAAAAATATGAAAAATAATGAGTAAAACATTCAGATTTATCAGCTTTGGTTTACCTGCATGTTATCTTAAAATGCATAACAAATATCCTCAAGATTGATTTAACAATGATTTACGGTACTAGTTTTGGCGAATTTAATTTTTGGGCAGATATAACTTAGACTTTAAAAGCCTAGACCAGTGAAATATTACAGGTGCTCAACATATTCTATTCTATTCTATTCTATTCTA
>VWYI01021282.1:0-55669 GCA_013399455.1 Anthoscopus minutus | reverse complement strand
TGGTGCAGCATCTTCTTGAGGAAGTGGAATGGAGAACCAAAGCAACAGTGTAGGTCTCCACAGTGAACGCCATAGAAGAGGAAAGAACCAAACAGCAATGAATGTAAGGGAGCTGGGACAGAATATTCCATTTGTTGTGCTCACAGAGCAAACACAGCACAACTGGTTGTGTGCTAGCACTATCAACAAAAACCCCACAGAAATAATATTTTTAATTCCAGTAGGAAACAAAAGAAAAATGCCTCTAATTAACCACCTGTGGCAGAATGAGATTTCAGTGTATTTTTATGGCTTTTTTCTCTACATTCCTCAAGAAATACCGGGTACCTAAAATTAGACTCTTACCTCAAAATCAAAACTGCAGAACAGCTGGAAAAAACCTGGTACTTTCCTCAGGTCCAAATACTGGTGTGACAGAAGGAATTGGTTTACCTTGATGTACGTATGTTCCTCTGTGAAGAGAAAAACTGGCGTCGTGGAGGACGACAACACTTCCAATCCACAGCCACGGACAGCAAGAAATGGAAGCTGTACTGTGCAGTACAGCTGCAAGCTGGGAGAACAGCCCAGGAACTGCAGAAGACCTTTGCTCTGNTCCAGTACCTGGTTTCAGGATCTGCTGTGCTACACGAGCAATGGAGAGGGTCAGGGAGAAGGTGAACCTGAGGTTTGGCTGCCTGATTCCATTCTGCACAGCATCCAAGAGATACAGCAACTGCAAGAGCCCAGGGAGAAAAGTCTGAACCATAGCCCAAATGAACACAACAGGAGCATGAATACATAAATCAGCTTCTAGGACATTTCATCGGCCATAGAGATCAAATATCCATTCCAGCAGGATTTCCATTCCTACAAACAAAATTCCCATCAATTTTTAAAACACATTTCCCACTTCCTCTGTCCATTGACTATACAGGAGGAAACACAAAGCAGCAGCAGAGGAGAAACAATGGGAGAGAGGATTAAAAGCCGCTTTGAGCCCTCTCACTACATGCAAGTAGGTGGATGAGTGAGGCAAAATCTCTCCCACACACGTCCATGACATACAGGGTCTCACCTGCCAAGCTGGCAATGGAGCAGAGCCTCACCCAGTTCTTCTCTTGACCCAGCCACAGTCTCTATGACCTCAGTGTGGCGGAGAGGATTTCCGGTCCTCCTAGCCACTTTCTCTGTGATCACCGGCAGGCGGGGTCAATATCCGGTCCTCCCAACCAGTATATCTATGATCTCAGTGTGGCGGAGAGGACTTCCAGTCCTCCTAGCCGCTTTCTCGATGATCACTGGCGGGCGGGGTCAATTTCCGGTCCTCCCAGAATTTGTCTCTATGACCTCAGTGTAGCGGAGAGGACTTCCATTCTTCCTAGCCAGTTTCTCTATGATCATTGGTGGGTGGGGTCAATTTCCGGTCCTCCCAGTCACAGTCTCTATGGTCTTAGTGTGACCGATAGGACTTCCGTTCTTCCTAGCCACTTTCTCTATGATCATCCGCGGGCGGGGTCAACTTCCGGTCATCCCAGCCACCGTCTCTATGATCTCAGTGTGGCGGAGAGGACTTCTGGTTCTCCTAGCTGCTTTCTCTATGATCATCCGCGGGCGGGGTCAACTTCCGGTCATCCCAGCCACCGTCTCTATGGTTTCAGTGTGGCAGAGAGGACTTCCCGCGTCCTCCCCCAGATCCCCCCAAGGACGCCAAGGACAAACAAAATGTTATGCAAGCACCACGCTTCTGAAAGTTCAGTAAAAGTTAGAGATCTCACTCCACATGACTGAACCAGATGCAAAGTACTATCAACTAAAAGGGAAACATAAGCTATCTTGATAGATCAGACATAGGGAATATGCATTGAAGGAGCATAAATGATAAAATTCCTGTGAAACACAAATCCTGGTTCTCATTTGTCCTTAAAGGTGTTGTTCGGTTATATGTACTCATACATTTGGTTATTTAGTCAAATGAAATAAATCAAATTTCATACCATTTCCTAATCATTACTCATCTTCTTTTACCTCACAAAATTTCTACAGTGGGCATGAATTACAAGAAGAGTTTAATGGTGGCATGATATTACTGTTTTTCAAGTTTGCTGGAGTTTTAATTCTTTCTATTTCTGGATTAACACTGTCTTATAAAAACAGATACTCAATTATAACTGAGATTTTTTTTTTATTCCTGCTGTTGTGTGGTACTTTAAACTATCAGCTGTTACACACAGCTGTTAATTTATTGGTGTTGTGTAGTGGCACAGTTATTTGGAGGATTTAGAAGTTAAACCTATAAGACAAATTTTTAATATTTTCTACTTAAGTCACAATTTCAAGGCATTTCTTATATCTGATTTATTGCATTTCTTGTGCATCTTTTGATCAGCAGACAGCCCTTTGCTGCATAAGTAATTTTGCAGATTCACATTTCCTTGATGGTGTTGAAAATGTCATTTATTAAAATAAAAACACCATTGCTCTCCTGTTAGTGCTCCTTTTGATAGTTCTTTCTTCTTGGGTTTAGATTAACCTCTCACATGCAAGATAAAAGCTGAGCTGTGACTACTTCCGTGAGATTGTTCTGATCCTGCAGCTGTTTCATAAGCAGAATGTCAGGGGGCTGGGAGAAGGGAAAGAGGACTATACCTTTTTGTTGTTATTTCCAGTACATAAAACCATTTATTCAGTCCAACAGTTTATTACCAGCAGTAGCCAGCGCTTGCCACATCAGATAACATGCATGGCAGCACTCTGTTTGATTAGAAATAGTGGCTTTCAGGGCACCATCCACAAACAGTATCAGTAGTCGCAAAATACAGCATTCAAACTCATTCAGAGTTTACCTTCAGAGATAAAATCAGTGTTCTTGGTTTTTACACTAAATTGCTCATATAAATGTACGTGTATTTGAAATGTATGTTATGTAACAACATTATACTACTATTAGGTAACTGACCTAAGGGCTAAAATACAGCCAGAGTAGTTGAATGGAGATCTCTCATAATCTGAAGAGAAAGTAATTACAATACTGTGAGATTCATTTTAGAAGCATGTATCCCCCTGAGTCTTAGTCTATTCCCAGTACAGTTTTACAGTTTTTTGCAGCTTGGCTCTTCTACAGCAACACTGCATGAAATTCTTCTGGCTGATCTCAAACATATGTTTGGGAATTAATTATTTTCAATGAAAGCGAAGCTATCTTTAAAGAGAAATTTTAAGATATAAAGGTACCATTTTGCACTTACTGTTTCAGGTTTCAATATTGTATTTGACTTAACTTACAGTAGTTGCTAGAAAAATCTACAATTTAAAAATAAACATTCTTCCCCAAAGCTTTATGAATTTGCACCCAATATTCCTTTGGTCCAATGGTGGACTTTCTCTGCTGCAGAGCTTTAAGGGAAGACTCTCTGCACAGAAGCAGAGTGCAGTTAATTTCTGCATAGATATTTACAATAATTTCAGCATATTTTTAGCTGTTATATCATGACCAAACTAGTTAAAACAGTATTTTTTTACTTACAGCTACTCTTGTGATATTTCTTTCTTGCCATTGTACATTTCATATTATTGCAAGAATCAACCCTGTAAAAGAATCCTTTTTGCTAGAATAATAATAATAAAAAAGACTTAATAAGAAATGAGTTATTGTGAAATTTAGGTTAACTTCTTGATCCCTTGAGGTAACTTTGCTTGCAGTAGGCTTGCAGGTTTTGAACTACTATTTTCAGAAGTACAAGACTGTTTTGCAGAAACCAGAGTATGATAATGAAGCACTGCACTTGAAGCATTACCATCTGTAGAAGACAACCTGCTCTCCCCTTCCACCCAACCTGCTGATGATTGCTGCACAGTACTCACTATGTAAAGCATGAAGTTTATTTTGGTCTTGTTCCCCAGAGAATATCACTATGAAAATGTATTATTGTGTCACTAGGTCTTGAAATTTTCTGCTACTTCTGCTCAATCGTAAACTGAGTTTCTAAATCTGAAAGAGAAAAAACCACAAAGAGGTATGCAATGTCTTTCTGCAGAAGTAGAAGCAAAGTTTTGAGCATCACATACAAGATTTTAAATAATAAATTAGAAATATTCAACAGCATTATTTGTGGAAAAAAATTACCTTTAATGAAAGATAATTTTTGATGCTTTTTCTTTGTATAAATATGCTTAAAATAATTTCAAATAATACATTCTGTCTACATACATGTTATATTTCCAAGCAACTGATGCCTCATATTCTTTGGAAATCCTTATGAATTATTATCCTTAGGAATAACTTTTGAAGACTACATGTTGGCATGTGATTAAAATGTAGCTTTTGTTCATTTATTGAGATTTCTTTCAGTAGCCTATGGTTAATTTACTCTGCAGCCTCATGCAATTGCAAACAATTGTTGGTTTCCTCTGTGCAGGGAATCATTGGAAGCAGTCTCATCTATTCCATTACTGGCATAAAGTACTTTTGTACTTGTACTTATGTCACTCCTGACAGATGCCTGTCGATCCTGATCTGAAAGGACTTTAGCAATGAAGATTTTACACCCACTCTATCCCACACTTCTGCTGTTCTTGGCAGTTCAGTTCTTTCCTGAAATCTAATCAGAATATCCTCCGCAAAGGTCCACCACTTCTTGCTCTATTTGGACAAAGCTACAAATTTTGCTTGCTCTGACTCCAGTGAAGCTTTTTAAAATAAAAAAAATTTACAAAATTACTGAAAGAAAGTTATGAAATAAATTCAGCAGAAGGTAGTGACAAATAATCCTATGCAGGAATGATAAACATCATAAAGATTGGATGGGATAAGTTGAAGTGTGTCCCTAGAAATTATGCAGAAAAACATACAAGAAACTATGGGGGATGATGAGAAGACTGTGACACAACAGTGTCAGGATAGTGTGAAAAGAGATAAACATCACTCTGGCAAGTATAAACAGATAGGCTATAAACAGGAAAGTAAAAACATAAAGCCTAGACTACCTTATTCTACTAGGAAAGATTTATTTTACTAAAAGATGTAAAGCAATTAACGGAACTTTGATGATAAAAATGGAAAGCAGCTAAAGTGTTATTTATTTAATATGAAAAGCTTAAACAAGCTGAGACTTCCTAGCTTAAAGAAGAGAAAGCTTAAGAGGAAGACAACAGCCTTCCTCTAATAGATGAAACAGAAGCAAAATATGTAAGATCATTTGAAGAGGTTGCAATTGTTCTCTTATCTTTTCCTAACATATTTTGCATAAGGCTACAATCATAAAAGTTTTCTGGGAGTTGGTCACATGTCAGGAATATCAGGACAGAGTTTGAGGTTGACTTGCCTGGACACATGCATTGACCTGCTTTGATGATGTCCTCAGAGTAGTCAAGATTTGGATGAGTCCACTTCCTTGCATCCATCTCCCCTGGGACACACCCAAGTTTGGCCCCCTTGTGCCTTCAGGCATTTCCTGTGGCTCACTCTGAATTCTGAAACCAGAATCCTTAAGTGGACTGCTGTCAGCATTTAGTTCTTGACTGAGTCCTACAGACACAAATTATTCCATTATTTGTTGACTTCTTGTTTGTATAGTTTCTTTCTCTCCAAAGCTGTGACACCGGCCTCACAGGATGAACAGCTTTTAATAACACATCCGACTAAACAGAGATACTAGGGCAAATCTTCCACAGCTTCCACACAGACAAGTGAATGTCCTGTGCATTCTCACCAAATTGCTATGAAAATCAGGGTCCAGCATACGTGCTGATCATTGCAACACTAGAAGCTACTAAAAAATTATACAAGAAATTAAAATCAATTTGCTTGAAATTACTATTGATAAATTCTTTGAGAGTTTCTACAATGTAAAATTGTAATGAGATTTATATCACCTGCATTGTGTTCCCTCATTTAAATGGCTTATATGTAGGACTTGAGATAGGATATTCTTTCACTCTTTGTGTGTGGATGCCCTGTCCTGGTTTAGGAAAGGCATGAGGTAATATAAAATAATCTCAGAGTCCCAGCCATGCCCCTACCAGCTACTGCAAAAATTAACCCTGCCCTGGTTGGAACCAGGACTCATGTTATAGGATAAAAATGCCCTGTATAACAGTAAGAAATGTAACTTTATACTTAGCTTGTTCTTTATATTATTTCACTGTATCTAGAGCAGCCACCACGGAAATAAGGGAAAAAATCTTTTATTGAATAGAAGAAACATCATGGGGAGGCATTAGGGATTAATTTCAGCCATTAATTTTCATACTATTATCATAATTAATGATAGCTAACTATTACCATGCCTAATGATGGCTTGCTGATTGAAGATAAATACTGTAAAAACATCCATGTTAATCTTCTTAATTTTAAACAATGATACAATTCTCAACAAGTAAGATTTGATTCCTTTATGTACTTCCCAGGTGAGCAAGCTGTGGAATGAGGATCCTAAAAGGGCCAGAGATTTGAAAGAAACCTTAGATAATAGAACTGGAAGAGGTTCAGGGAGCTCATTCTGTTCATCCCCATATGCATGTTTAATATCATTGCTGTGAGTAATTGTGAGAAATTAAGTAGAGGAGCTCACCTGGGTAAATAAAAGGATATATATCTATAGGTCTGAGAACATATTTTTAATTACTATGCCACAATTTTAAATTTTTTTTAAGTTAAGTTGCTGATTTAAGGAACTCAGAACTGGGCAACCATGCAAAAGCAAGAACTTCCATGTATTAATCAGTAAAAGTGATAATAGAAAATGAGAAAAAACAAACAAACAAAAAAAACAACAACAAAAAAACCCAACTGTTTCAAATAGTGGTTTTGTGCATTTAAATAGCAAGCATTAAGACAATCAAAAGTGCAATGAAATGAATAGCAGAGCATTTTGTAGGGCAAGATTTATCTGCTTGGAAATTTTCAAATACTTCCCAATTGCTCAGCTGGATAATTATTCTCATATTTATTGCTGGATCTAGCTCTTATGGCAGAGTCAGCTCCAAACCAAGTGAGAATTGCCATTATTGATTGCTTTGATGTTATTCTTTCATCTAATAGCTCTACATTTGAGCTGCCATTAACACAAGTGTATGTAAAAAGCTATATTTTAGAATGCTTTCACTTGCCAGTAAGACATTGGCCTTACTCAAATACTTGAAATAGAATAGATATTCATATATACTATTTCTATTCTATAGCGTGTTTAATATCAGGGCAGGATTGTTAATTCTTCTCTTATTCTGGTGTGTTGGTTTGATATTAGTTAATATTGGGTAGGAAGGAAAGAAAACATCTACGAAAATAGTTCTCTTGAGAGAGGCTTTTGAGAGCTTCGGAAAAAGCCAATAGCTGCCCAGTTCTGAGAACTGACAGCTTTGTAAACCATTAGAAATCAGAATCCACCCCCGTGAACACTCATTTTAAAGCTCGGGAAACTGTCTCTTTTCGGCTTTCGGCCTTTGAAAGTGTCGGGGCTNCTGTGCCGAGCCGACCCTGGGCCGTGCCGGGCCGGGCCCTGCAGTTTCCAGACGGGGATGGGAGGCCAGAGCAGCCTCTTTTTTTTCCTTCCCCCCTTTCTTCTTAGCGCGGCTTTCTTCAGTGGCTGCGGAGCAGAGAGAGAAGAGCCCAGCTCCGCTGCAATCCAATCCATCACCGTGACTGCTCCAGCCACTGCTGGCCTGGGTGAAATGTTAACTCTGCTAGTGCACAGATGAGACTCGAAGACCATGATTCTTCTCTTGGGTGAGAGAAAACCAAAGAGTGACAACATGAACAAAACCGGGTCAGTTGAGAAAAAGTTTAAGTACCAGAATGAAGAGAGAGAGAATGAAGAGATGTTTTTGAATTAGGACTGAAAGTTCTTTTGGTAACACCATAGAGATAAACTATAATAACTACAGCATTAACTTTAATTCATGAGAGAAAACAAGTATGAGGAGATGGTGACGTGTTCAGTGTGAACTTGACCAGAGGTAACAGATGACCAGAGGCAGCAGATTTTTGGAGAAGCAGTAGTGCTCTGAGAAGAGTGAAGAAGACTCTGTGTTTCAGAGAGCAGAGAAAAAAGGACTTGTGTTTCTTAGAGATGAAGATTATTGTAGAAACTGGTAAAGTGAGTCTTTTCCTTTGAACAGTCCATCTTTAAAAATAACACCCCATAAGTTAACAATGACCCATTGACTCAATTATAAAAATGAGAGAAATTTCACAACAGCAGAGTTTTTTTCTAAACTGGGCAGCTGCTGTTTTGTGAAGAGGCAAAGCCACAAAAAGACTGTTCTTGTGAACATATCTCCAGAGTGTTGAAAAAGAAAACTCCTTGCCCTATAAGAACTAAGAGAAAAAGATTATTGTAGAAGTGATAACTGATTTAAAAATCCCAGATTTTATGTTGTCAAGTGAAAAAGAGAAAAGTGGGCAGGGAGAGAAGTGCTCTGGAAGTTTCCTTTTTAATTTTGTTTTTTTTTAGTTTTGTTAATAAACTTCCTTTATGGTCTAAGTTTGAGCCTGTTTTTCCTTTCTCCTAAAATCATATCTCACAACAGAGAAATAAGTAAGTGTACTAGTGAGTTTAGCTAGTTCTAAACCCACAACATTCTTTAGTGCATTAGCTGAAAAATTTCAAATTAACAATTTTAAAACCACTACACGTAATTGGTGTTTCTGCCCAGTTTCAACTAAACCTGCCACATTTTGTCAACAATAATCTACAAAAGAAAATCTGCTAGGTGTGGTAATTCTTTTGTGACACTTTCTTAGGGATCTGGTAAATCCTGTGTCAATCTGTACAAAGACTGTGGCATTGGATTTCCAGCACTCTAGGTTACCTTAACATTTGAGAAAAAGCATCTGACAAATAATCAGTCAAAGTAAACCAATTAACACTCCAATACGTCTAAAATTCTAAGCTCTTCTGGTGACATTGACCATCACAGAAAGAAACTATTTCCTATTCAGAAAAACAGGAGATTGCTCAGAAACAGCATTTTGGGTATGTTTGGGTTAGGATTTTCAGGATTTTTTTGATGTACAAATTTCTCACCTCTTTCAAACCACATAAAACCGTTGGCCAGACATTTCATTTCAACCTTGAAATTTAAGATCTTTTCTGTGAGGAAATACTCTCTCTCCCTCTTCTGTCCATCAGTTGATCCTTAACTGACTCAATGTGTAATTCTTGAAAACTTTCTGACGGCTCACAGCACCTGATCCAGTTATTTTTCTAGCCTCCTTTGTATGTGAGAACAATATTGGCTTGTTGCATATATCTAAATACTTATTTTTCTACATATATATATATAATTTATATCTTCTAGAAGTAAACATACAAGACTTCAAGGAAAAGGGAGATTGTAATACATGAATTGTGTTCAGTCAGAAGAATCAAATAATTCACAAAAGTTACCAATTAGAGAAGAAAACCCCCATACCTTAACCCTGGCAGGTAAAGAGTTCCACCCATTTAGAAGTTCTTAGTCATACAGCTCAAATCAATTAAAAAATCTGTTAAACTCATCCTTCAGCTAAAGAATTACTCAAAAATCTGTATTATTTATATCCAGCTTAAACAATAGCATGAGAAATTCGTTTTAAGCCATTCAATAGTCTTCAAACACTACAGTCATGAACCAGTCATGACCATTTAAATATGATACATTTTATTTTATTTTCTTTGTATCCAAAGGAATAAGATAACACTTGCTTATTGTGATAAAATACACCACCAGGAAGATATAATGCCATCATATATAATACTTCGAACATAGTTAGCTGTAAGTAGGGGAAAAACTTTTACGATGTGTGAGGAAGAGTTAATCAACAAGCACATATTAATTTATATGAAGAAAATAATTAATTTATCCTATGGCCAAATTGTAAACAGTTGGATTTACTAGAGAAATTCAGAAATTAACAAATATATTAGCTGGTAGGACACAGTTATCTCTCAGACAGAGTTTTCTTCACAGTGAAATAATATCTCTGATACTATGAATACGTTTAATGGCCTACCTTTTACGTTTAAGAGATTAAGAAGCTTGTCTACACTGTTTAACTTAAGACACAAAGCCTTTAAAATTTTTACTGTATTTACTATTTTTTAATGACACCTTCCCTAATATTTTTTAGGTTTTAATTTCTGAAAATTTTGGTAGGGTACTGTGCTTTTTTGCCTTCTTTTATACTTTTTTTTCTTTCTTTACTTTTTTTCCCATTTCAGAGATTAAATATATCGATTTGGGTTCCCATAGGGGTTTTACCATTGCCATAGTCATCTGTGCAATGCCAGAATCTCAGGGTATCTGCTACCAAAGTGGGATTTCCAACCTCCAAGTTCTAAAAGCTTCCTGGATGACATTTGAGAATGTGGTGCTGATGTCACAGAATGCTGCAAATTGACTTGGAAATGGTAAACTTGCTGCCATAAAATGAGGACAAGTTGAGGGAATGGGGCTCATTCAGCCTGGAGAAAAAGGATGTCTGGGGGAACCTAAAAGTAGTCTGATGGTTTCCATGAGGAAGTTATTAGCAAGATGGAGATGAGAAGATGACAAACAGTAGGCATAAGATGAATCAAGACATGATCAGACCACATGTCCACTGTCAGGACAATTGAGTAGTGGATCTGATTACATTAAAAAGTTGTGTGCTATTTCCAGTCTTTGAAACTTTCAGGACCAGACTGGGCAAAGCCCTCGGTAGCATGGTCTGACTTCACAGATCACCCTATTCTGTGGTCAGCAGCTTTGACCCTGCAGGAGATGACCTCCTGAGGTCCTCTTCAACAATAGGAATTATCCTATTATCCTATGATAATTTTTATTTCAAGCTTGTACAGAGGAACAGATTGAATATTTATTTATCTATTTTCTGTCTGTAATTTAAAGGTTAATAAGTTTTTAACAAGCAATTAAGAAAAGGAAAAAAACTCCACTTCCATCTTGGATAGAAGTTTTAATGTAGATAAAACACTGAGAGATACTCTGTACAACTTGTTACATGCAAACAAATTTGCCAGATAGGGAGAATGCTGAGTTTAAGCTTTGTCCACATTAATCATGAGATCTTGGCTTTTAAAATCTTCAGAAAACTGAGCAAAACAGTAGAAAGATCAGAACTATGGACTTCCAGGTGTTAGAATGCAGTTTATTCAGAGATCTGTTTAGCATAAATTCCATAGAAAATTGATTTAAAGGGCAAAGAAGCCCAGGACAGTTGGTAGTTCTTCAAGTGTGTCTTCCTCAAAAAACAACAGGTCATTCTCTGCACATGCAGAAGGTCAACAGGAACAAGGACCCCCTGATTGAGCTCAGTCATCAGAAGGAGCTCCACAACAGGCAGAGATGTGCACAGACTACTCAGAAGAGTTATAAAGATGTTACCTAAAGAAGCAGTGTTGGAGTTAGGAAAGCTAAAGCTTAGCTGCAGTTGAACTTAAAAACAGATGGAAAGAATAGGAATGATAATTTCTGTATGTCCATCAAGATACAGGGGAACACAAAGGGCTAAGGTACCCAATCCCTTTTAATAATCTCAGCTTTTACCAACGTCTGCTCTCAGGCTTCCTGGATCACTGAGCATACTGGGAATATAGCATTATCTGTTGTTCAGAAAGTAATTAGGAAGCAATCAAGTCAGTTTTGCATACGCAAATCCACAGCATTAGATGGACTTTACTTGAGGCTGCTAAGGGAGATGAGCACAGTCATTGTAAGGCCATGCTTTATCTTGGAAGGTGACGACAAATAAAGGAGGTTTCTTATGAACAGAAAAAAACAAATATTACACCCATCTTCAGGAAGATCAGGAAGGCACATCCAAATAGTAACAGCTCTTCAGTCTAACATCAGTCCACAGAACCACAAACAAACCCTTCTAGAAGCCCTAGCCAGACAAATGTATGATAGGAGTGTGATAGGGAAAAGCCAGCATAGATTTAGCAAGAGGAAATCTTGCCCACCTATAGTAATACAATCCCAGACTCTGTGAGAAGCAAATAACAAGTGCAGGACATTCACCTTGACTTTTGATGTAGTATCACACAGTATTCTTGTAGTCCATTTGGTAAGATAAGGACTAGAAAAGATGGGGATCAGTACACTGGACAGGACTGCTATTAAGAGAGTGCTCAGTGAGATAAGATGAAGCTCATGAAGTTCAACAAATACAGATTTATGGTCATAAAATTTTATGTGGAGTAACTCTGTACAGCAATCCAGGCTGGGTACCAACTGGCTAGAAAATAGCTTTGCTGGAAAGGGGTGAGAAATCCTGGTGTATGAGAAGGATGCAAAATAAACATGAGGCAGCAATGTTTATTTTAGGCGTCCCCTACAGCAAGGATGGGCAACAACATAGCAGGAGTGCAGCCAGAAGGTCAAGGGTGGTGATACTTCTTGTGTGGGCTATTCACAGTTGAACTGCTTGTGGGCTTCCTCGTACAAGAAGGACATTACTACCCTGTTGTGAGTCCAGTAGAGAGTCATCAAAATGCTTATGGAACAGCAGCACATGGCATGTGAGAGAGCACTGAGGAGAACTGATTTCTTTGACTCTCAAGGGAAAAAAAGGGTGAGGAGGTATCTGCTGTTTTGAACTGTCCAATAAGCACATGTAGAAAAAGCTGTGGCAGATTATTTTCAGAGATAGATGAGGATGGGACAAGTAGCAAATCACAGCAGCACAAATCACATCTTAAAAATGTTGGCATGCCAGATTGAGTCCAGTGGAGATGATTAGGGCAGGAACACATGCGGGAGAGAATGAGACAACAGGGTTTTTTTACCCTTAGGATGAGAAGTCAAGAGAGTTTCTTACTTCTTTTTTCAAGTTCTTGATAGAATTGCATAAAGAAAATTGAGCCAAGATGCTCTCAAAAATGCAGGATGCATTGCATAGGGGCAATGCATCTAAGCTGCACACAAAAGAGTCTGATTAGATTCATGGAAAGCAAATTCATATGAAATCTGTTAAGATTTTGAAGAAATGGCCCAGAGAAATTGTGGAATCTCCACCCATTCACCTGCACAAAGCCCTGATCTAGTTGGGTGTGGTTCCTTTGACCAGGAACCTATTTGGATTAGATGACCATTGAAGTTGCTTCTAGATTAGATTTATAGATTCTATGATTTATTTTTTCATTGTTTTAGTGAAAATTTGTCATAAAATGAGATCATAATGTCCTCATTTTATAAAACAGAATATTTAGAGGACAATATAAACATTTTCTGTACTTAGAAAGCAGAATTATACAGTCTACCAAAGCTTGCTTGGTTTAATTTAAATAAATATAAGGCTTATCTTTGTTATCCATGAAACACAATACTTACGTTGTTGTGTTGTATAATAAAAATAGTCCTTAAATGAATTACTCTTAGTTGTGTTTTTCATAGTACATTTGCAGATCATGTGATTAGATATTACAGCTGTATATGCACCACTCCTGGATGGCAGCATTCTGCTCAGAGGCTGCATGATCCTTCTGTTGTCATATCCAGGACTTTGAAGGATGGAGAGATCAGTAAGAGAAATATATCTATAAAATATACATACACACAGTCACATTTATATACATATACAGAATTCACCATATCCTTTAAACAGTCCAAAATTAAGCTTGCCAAGCAGCCTTTTAGACAACCATTCTTTCCACAACTCCTTCAGCTATATCAAAGACTAAACCTAATTCTGCCTCTAGAGACTTCTTTGCACAACCCAAAGATGCCTTCTCAAAGACTGCAATGTGTCCAGGGGGTAGGGGGTAGGGCTTGGAAGGTTATGCATAACAGCACCACCTGGTGAAATATTTTTAAAGTCTACACAACAGCAAACGTATTACTAGATAGGCCAATAGCCCGTGCAAATCAAGACTATGTTGAACCAAGCTTTTTCCAAAACAGCGTTCCTATTTATCACATATATAGAGTGACTTTAAAGATTCCAGCTATTAGTGCCAACCATGTAGTACAGAACTTGCAATTACCTGAATTTTGTGACCACACCATTGCAGCAGTCATCATAGGACTGGAAGAGAAGACTCAAGAGATCATTTAGCTCATACCATGGTTCAGAACTGGATATTTTACCATTGTTCACATCCTGTCAACTGCTCTCTAACTTGTTCCAGTGATGTAAGAATCTTTCTAGACAAAAAAAAAAAGAAATCCCACATAGTTGCTAAAATCCTCCCCATTAAACCTACAATCCATTACTTCTCTACTTGTTCATCACATGAACCAACTATTCCCTCAGTTTTGAGAGGTTTTAATTCTCTTTCTCTCAGCTGCCTTCAGTGTTTTCCAGTCTTTAATTCAATCTGCTTTCTGCTATACATTATCTTTTCTCTGGTCTAGCTCCTCCTGTAACAGCAGTGCCAGGCTCTGAACAGAGTGCTCTGGCTCTTGCCTTCCCAGTGCTGAATGGGGTACCAACAACCTTTAGAGTCCGTTTTGCATGTCTGTACCAGACCAGATGTTTTTTATTTTGTGTTAAGTGGATTTCTCCCACCTGTAGGCAGCACCATGTGTTTCACTCTGCACAGCAGAATTCTACCTTTTTGTACCGTATCCCCAGCAGCTTAAGTTTCATTTTCACTTCAGATATAATTTGAGTCCTCTTCCTGCTTGATCTCAGTTGCAGATTTAGCAAACCATTCTCTTCTCTCATTCCCAGGCTACATATGAAAATATGAACCAGACTTAGGCCAGACTTGCACAGGATCTTTCTAGATTGCTCCAATCAATCAGATACTGAGTCAGAAATAGTTGCTCCCTCAGTGAAGTCTTTCCAGTGGAGACATTAGCAATCCTGTAACCACTCTATAATAATCTAATCTGTGGATTTTTTTCCCTGGTTTGCATATGAGAATACCATCTGAGATGCATTTTAAAACCTTATTCAACTATTTCCTTTTCTCTCTGAAGTCTGTTACGCGGTCATGGACAGAAATCAGATATCATCGACCAGTGCCTAGGATTAAATTACATCAGGTCTAGGTGAATTGAAAGCATCTTTTCTACTGAGATATTCCCTCTCTATTACAAAATTGACTTCTAATTTTTTCTCAATTAACTTTCTTTGATAGCTATCTGATTGCAACTGAGTGAAAAAAAATTGTGCCTAATCATCAGGCCCTGTCATAGCATCCCCTCATATTCATTAGGTCTTTGGCTTTGATTTTACAACTAAAGTAATTAAAAGAATAATTTTTTGCTACAAGTTTTACTGTTAGTTTTCTTATATATAGTTTCATGTCATTTTTTACTCTTCATTTTTCTACTCATCTTTTTAAACTGTTCCAGATTTTCTTCTTTTTTTTTAAAATTTTTTTTTTTTTCCTCAGAGGGAAAGTATATTTTCTGTGAATTCATCACAGTTGATCCTTACAAAAAATCTTGTGGTTCTTTTTTTTTCTTGTTCAGGTTTTTTTTCTAGTGACATGAACTGTACTGATCTCAGGAATAATTAAATTTTCTTCCTTTTCCTATAAATGCCTTCCCAGACATTGGTAAGATGAATATTTACATTATCTACATGTAATATGCAATTTTCAACACTTCTGGGTCTACCTCTGTTGCACAATTAACTTATGCTTTCTGCCAACAATTTTACCACAAAATATTGATGTTGCAGGGTTTACTCTTCCACAGCCTAATAGACTGCATAGCCCTTGATCTATAAATCACACTACTGTGAATTTTGATATCAACTATATTTTTTGTTGTACTTTATATAATTTTATTGCCTGTCTCCTCCTTATGCAGCTATTCAGCACCAACCTACAACTTAATTTTCGCAATTTCAATTAGAAACCCATTCACATAAAAAATCCTGCTCATATTTTCCCCCAGAATAAAAGCTTCAAGCATAAGATGTTTATCTTCTAAAATTTAAACTATTCTTCCCATATTATGCTAATCTACAATTTTTCTTACACATGGCATGTTTTCTAGATCACACAAATCTATAAAGCAAACACACTAAGGAAGAATATATGTTCCATATATAGGTTTGTTATACTAGATAAGATAGTCCACATTGTTTTATAGTATCTTATGATTTCCTGGGGATACAAATATATACCTGGAAGGTGATTAAAGCTTTCAGCCTTTTTTCTGGCATTTTCTGCACTTTATTTTTCATCTTTGTGATTGCATTAATGCTATTGTCTTGCTTATAATAACAGTAACAATGTTATGATAATCATATCCCCCTGTTTAAGCAAAGTGAAACAATATTTTAAGTAATAAAAGAAAAATGAAGCAGTTTATGGGTGAGGGATGAAGAAAAGGCTATATCTGGCAAATATGGCATGGAATATATTATATTAGGAATGCTTGTCTTACCAGGAGAATATATTTATCCAAATGGGATTTCAGTCTGGATAAATATTTGTTCTGAACTAAACTTCCTGGTTTCAATCCTCACATCTCCAGGAAAATCAAAATAAGTTTTATTCACATGCTGAAGACCTAATATACTTAATTTTTAACTTATGTCCATGCAAAGTCAGGGTTTTGGTGTCAAAATTCAAAGGGTCTGAAGACCTTCAGACAGTTCCTCCTCAACCACACAGTTCCTCCCTTCCGGTGCCTGATTTCCTCTGACAGTGAACAGGCCCGTTGTGTTACAGGAAGACACTTAGTCCTTATCCATTGACCCTGTACCAGAGATATCATTCATTTTGTTTTTCTCACAGCTTCTCTGCTACCGATACCTCACCCTAGTTTGCAATATCAAGAAAGCATTCTGTGTTAATGAAAGCACAATTCCAGGCTCACTTAGTTGGTCCTTAAGCTAATGAGGAGAAATTTATAATTAATAATTTAGCACATTTTCTGTTACAATTATAGCTAAAGGATAAAGTGTAATTAATATCATCAGTATGTTCTGGGAAGGGGGTGGTGAGTTGGTGCAAATCCTCTATGATCTGTCATAACTAAATTTTTAAAGTCACAGATGCTTTTATTAAAACATGTCTTTATCTCAAAATATGTCCTTATCAGAGAGGAAGTGTTAGAGTGTGTTGGGGGTTACATGTTTTTTTGGTTTTTTTTTTCGTTTCTTAGCTATTAGAATTTCTCCCATTTAGCTGAGATGGCTGGCACATCTTCGGTACTTTAAAAGACAAAAGTTTCAGCTGAGCCCCGGGGGCAGTGGGGAGGGGAGCAGGTTTGGTTTTTTTTTCTGGGTCCTTCTGGGAGGGCAACACAGACACTCTCGGAGCTGTTTCTGCGGAGAGAGGAGGTTTTTGCCATCATCCAGACGGANTGCCTCTCCTCCACGTTTTTTCCCGTCTCGGCCGAGACGGGATCCCTGTTCTGTTCCGTTGTTAATACTGTAGTTATTGTTGTTGGTTTACCTTTATATATATATATATATATATTGGTAAAGAACTGTTATTCCTATCCCCATATCTCTGCCTGAGAACTCCGTGTTTTCGAGATATAATAATTCGGAGGGAGAGGGTGGGTGGCTTACAATTTTTTTTCTGCCTTCCCTGACAGATAACTGTCTCAAAAACCGGGACAGAGTGTTATCAAGGAATGCTCTTACCACTCACTGTGTTTCTGGCTTGTAAAATGGTGATGACTTTTCTCCCAAAAATTTCATACATTTAAATTCAATCCATTTCATGACTTGTCATAAACAGAAGAAAATATTTAATTACCTCTTCCACTTTAATTTCTGAGATTCTCTACTTTATATGGCATTTGCATCTCACAAATGTTCTTTTTCTGCAATTATTTTTCTATCTGTTATCCCACCTGTTAAAAAATTCTCAAACTATGTCCTTGACACTGGAAATTCAGCTTTTCACTCTGCAATGAATGGCTGTGATCACTAAGAGCATATTCTCAGATATTCAATATTTTCCAGTAATTCAAATGAACAAAGCAGTTTGCCAAGGAACACTCTAGGAGTTGATAAATTGATTACTTAATATAGATGTGATATAAGTCCATTTGTAATTTTCCTGCAGAAGGCTTTCAATATTTTTTTGGAAATCAGTATGGCTGAAAGAAAACATAAAGCCACAGGGATGTGACTTTTCTTTTAATCAGAGGAGTTCTATCTATCACACTCCTAGGAATGCTGAACATCCCTTAAAAAAATTTGTATCCCAGAAATTATTTGTATCAAGGTGTTTGGAGCCTTTGAGGACTGAGACTTATTTCAAAAGACTTATCAGTATTTACACAAACTCAGGAACTGGCCCAAAAATAATAGAGGAATGAACTTATGTTTAAATTATGGTTTCTTGCAGTAATTGTGTAATTTAAATGGTTTTGCCTCTAACTAGTTATTCATATTTAAAAGCTGCTGGCACAATGCTAACACCAATATTTTTTTGTGCTTTTTTGTCTTTGTTATGGATGTCTGTCTTTTTTTAGAGAAGAAAGACTGTTCCTGTTGTAACTGCTTGTGCTATTTCTATAAATGGGTCCAGGGAAAGAAGGAGGAAAGGAATATCTGACCTAAAATTTTCTTGGACAACATTGTCCTGTCTTCAGTGGCCAGAAGTCATCTGCAAAAAGCAGGTATTTTTTTAGCTTCTGAATGCATTTCGCTTCCCTAAATAAGGGCTGTGTTGTTTTGGTTCATTGGTTAATTAACAGGTACTTCTCTAAGGAAAGTAAAAGAGGGAAAGGATACGGCTTTGCAGCTCACTTTTGTGTGATGTCTATGTAGTACTGAATTTACCTAGTTTTTATACAGCTGGAGCCTTGGATGAGAGTAGAGTGTGGGTGAGAATTTAAATGGGATGCCTTGATCTGTTTGTGGAAAAGATATCTCTTTTCTATTACTGGTCTTAATGACTATCCTCTATGATTTCTGAAACACTCCAGAAACTCCAATTATAATAGCAAGAGTATCACAATGCATGCAGAGTGCCACTCTCCAAGATAAGAAAACTTCAGAATGGTTCTAGGAGAATAGTTTGGGTACTTCATTGAGATAATTCTTTGCAGAGCCTCTTCTCATTAAAGGTCCTACTCCTTGGAGTGAGATCCAAGGTCCATCCATCCCTGGAACCTGTCTCCAACAGTGGCCAATGGTAGGTGCTTAGTACTATGTACTGAAGTTCACTATGAGTAACAAGAGAGAACAACTTATATGAAGATCCATGACTGGACTTTACTGCTGGTCTAATGCTGTAACAGTCTAAAAAATATAGCAATCACTTATTCTTAGTCAGTTACAAGCACTTGTACTCCATATTTCTTAATTCTATTAAAGATCATTAGTAATTTAATAAAATCAAAATATTTGCTCTTTAGGCTCTTACCCTTCCCACGGATTGTTCCCAGAAGTTGTGAGTGACCTGAGTTTTTGCTAAGAGGAAAACAGTGTTGAAGGTTTATTCCATGGCTTTGCTCAGAGTTATTTTTTCATGTTTCCCAATTTCACTGAGGTTAGTTAATACCATGGTTTCTAAGGTTTGGTACACTGTATTGTCATGATACCCTTAGAAGCAGAAGAACTACATGGCTGAACATAACAAAGCTATGCAATAATCAAGCTAAAACAAGCTGGACAATACCATATATAAAGCAGGATTAAAAGTACAGGACATGCAGCAGACTCCTGGAAGCTGGCTAATTTGGCTGCTGCAGCTACAACCATCTGGGTGACAGTCATCTGATCAGAAAGCAAAATGAACTTTTTGCATATTTTTTTTGTAGCTATGCTTGGAGCTAACGTAAAGCACCAAATCAGGTGGACTATAAGAGTGCAGCAGGAAGGTGTATAAAAATTGGACAAAATGTGTAGTAGCGTCTCCTTTGACTCCCTTTTAAGACTTTGGGAACTTGTGGCTGTGAGAAATTAATTTCTCAGGAACTTTATGAAGTGGAAGTTTTTTCTAAGCCTAACGGCCAGCATCAGATTTCCTCCACCAGCACATATATTTCTCAAGTTGTTACTTGACCACTTGCAAATATTGAGCATTCACAGGATCCTGAAACAAAGAGTTCTACACTTTGCTTATGCACAATTAAGGAAATATCTCATTTAAATCAGGACAATTCCTCCAATCTATATTTAATATCAATTTTATAGCTGTTGATTCAGACATGAAAACTGATATAGATAAACGTGATATAGAAACACGTGGCCCTGAATGGTCTTTCTCTTCTCCATACTAAACCCTGTTAGTCTAAAATAAATCGAGTTTAAGATCAAATAGGGTCTCTGGAAAAATAATATGCTTAGGTCTTGATTTCTGTTATACTGGATCACGTCTTTTACTGTAACTGAGATCCTTAGTGGTATTGGAAAAAAACAGGTACAAGTAATTTTTTCCAACCAGAGCTGTGAATTTGGTAATAAAAGGGACACATGCATGACTACTTCAGGGAGAATGGTAGGAAAGCAGCTCCAAGCTTATTTAGACATCAATATCAGACAAAACTAGAGCTGACCTTCCTAAAGGTCATAATGTGATGGTGACTTTTCATAACCAAATATTCATTCACCTTTTATAATTTTAATTTTTTCCCAGTTAATGACTATTTTATTGTCACTGACAATGACTAAACCATATTTTATTTTAAAATATGAGCTTTTCTGAGATCCAGAAAACTCCTGTATTTCTCTTTTGTTTAAAACATAAAACAACATACAGTGTAATAGCAAACCCAAGATTTCTTAGCCTATGAGATAGTAACCATAGCAAAAGATTTTATTTTTTTCTATTTTCTTTTTTTTTAATTGAGAAAATTATCATTCTCTGATTCTTTGGTTATTTTCAAATTTTCAGACCAATGCAATCAGTTTATGAATTAGATAAGACTGCATGAATTTTTTTTCTTCTTGCCCAAAGTATATCATCATGTCAATTATGACATTTCATGCTTTGTTTCTGGGTATTCTGATTGTCTTTTGTGATTTCTACTTGCAGTTAAACATACTCTTACAAATTCCACTCTTCTAAATGTCTCAGCTGCATAGGTAATGGCCAACTTTTGTTTTGGAGTTTTTTGTTGTTTTTTTAATAAACTTGCTTCACTACGAAGGACCTGTTTTATAACTGGTTAGTTTCTGTATGATTTTATCCTAATTTTATTCATTATTAGATTGCTTTCTAATTCATATCCTTTTCTCTATAAGCTGATAACTTTCCAAAATACTTCTACACCACTGTCACTGTTGCCTTTGATTGTTTTTTACTGAGTTGTTTAAGCATTCTCTTGTATTTCTTCATCAGTTTATTGCCCTCTTTTGACTTTCCCTCTCTGCAGGAGACTGATGCTGGATTTGGATAAATGTTCCAAGCCATGTGTCCAACCTAAGGTTACGAAGTCAATGAAGCAATTGAAGGATTTGTCTTCGGAGAAAGGCTCAAGACTGTTTTGTTTGGAGAAGAGAAATTTCAGGGTGATATAAGAGCATATAGATACCTGACAGGGGGTAGAGAACAGAAAAGATGGAGACTGACTCTCAGTGATGCTCAATGAAAGGACAAGAGGCAATGGGCATAACGTGCTAAAAACCAAATACTGCTTAGAAAAAGTTTTTTTAGTGTAAGGATGATCAAACATTGGAGCAGGATGCTCAGGGGTGTTGGAGGTATATTCTTGGAGGTATCCAAAACTCAACTGGACCCACTCCTGAGAAACCTGCTCTAGATGACCCTATTTAGAGCGGGGAGTCAGACTAGACAATCTTTGGAGGTCCCTTTGTGCCTCAATTGTTAATTTTCTTTCAGCCCCTTTTTTTTTTCTTTTCAAGGAGTGAGAAAGATCCTGTGAAACTGATAGATCTCCGGTACTTTACTTTTTGAGATCTTGATCTCAAAAAATGGAAAAATTTACACAAAGACTCTTGGTGACAAGATGGTAGTCAAATATCTGAGAATGCTTTAGCAGCTATTTATAAACTTCCCCTCCAAATACACATTGTGGATATGCAGTTGTGTATCCATCAGCTGGTTTGAAGAAAAATTCTAAAGCTGGAATATTTTGTTGATTAATATAAGTACCTCTTCTCCAAACTACAAGAGAAGCATTCCCAACAAGAGGTAGGTTTCCCCAGCAAGGCAAAGGGCTGGACTGGGTTTGCCAATGACATTTGCTCTACAGCTTCCCACTCCTTAGTGCTAACTAGGGTTAGACTGTGCTGCCAACCCCAATCTCTATTTAAGGTGTGGCACTGTGCCAGGACCTGATCCAGCCCACACCCCGAAAGCCTCCTTCAGAAAATCTCTCCAGCCTCTCAGACTCCGGCACCCCGGTCTATCACTCATTCAGTATTAGGTGATTTCATGGCCAGAGTGACTCTTATCCTCAGCAGCAGCTCAGTCTCTCATTTGTCACTCCAGAAATAACACTTTCTCTAAAATCCTGGGATTCATTAATCTTGGCAGAACTCTGCAGACTTGGGTCCTGGAACGTTACCAATTCTTACAACTTCCTGCTGTCAGCTGGGTGTTCCTATCAAATATGCAGCTGAAACCATTACCTTACACAGCTTCACACGATTATGGAAGCCATCTGTGGTTAGCATGTTTTTACTAAGGTCACTAAGTGGCAGAACAGAGACCTGAAAGCAAGCAGTGCCAGCTCCATCTCCAAAGGGAGCATTTATCTATCAGATAGCATTTATCTATCAGAACACACTGAAGCTGTATGAAAGAGAGGAGAAAAGGCAGAACCTCTGCAGGAGTGAGAGAGACTATAACCCTGGCAAGTGGAAAAATTACAGATAAAATTTACCTGTGGTCCAAATCTGGAGTGATGTTCAACTCTCCTGGAGTTTTGTGCTTAAGTCCAGTCCAATTTAAATATAAACTTGGTGATAACATTTCCTGGAGTTCTTTTCTCAGTCTAAACAAAACTTTAGTCATTAAATAAATAATGCCACAATAATTATAAAAACATGAAGCAAGATTGTCTCTCTTGGAACCATGTAGACTATAAAATTAAAAGCAGGAAATTTTTCATCTAGGAAAAATGTTTGTCATTCCATCTTGCAAAAACCTATTTCACTAATTAATTCCAAGTTTTCAAAAAGTCTCACAGAAATCCCAGAATTAATATGTATAGAATTTTGTTTGCTGTTAAGTATTTTCAGAATTCGGTTCATATATTGAATTTTTCAGGATTGTGCCATTTATTTACACTGCCATTTGCAGCGTCTGTTGGGAGGAAGCTCCCTTTACAATAACTGTGACAGCTACTGAGAGAAAAATAAAAACAACACAGATATTTTGCAAAAAAAATGGTTTTTTAGATACACATGAATATGGTTTTCTTGGATATTAATTTACCTACGTGCATTTCTCTGTTTCAGCTGCTCGTTTTATATTTAGATTTATCTGGTTCTGTCCTGTAGTATGCATTAACTTGATCAATCTAAATAGGTCAGTAAGTGCCTTGTATCTGATTTAATCATTGGAATAATTTTGAAGCATTACACACTTATAAGTTTGCTTTAGGTGCCTTTTTTTTTTTTTTTACTTTCAGTGGATTGTGCAGATGGAGTAAAGATCATAACAAAATGTCTAGAACCAAAATAATTTTACTATATGTATGCCTTCCTTATTGAAGGAAGAATATGTAGACTGTGTTGTGTGATTCAGTGGGCTTCGAATCAATGGCCTCATTCTTTATTCAGGAAATCAACATTTCTTTCAATCAATTAAATTAATTGGAATACTGCTGACCCCAACTGAATGAAAAAAAAAATCCATGCAAATAACCAGTCTTTGAGAGTGGAAAAAAAAATAGCCACATCATTATTCAGTAGAAAGTGTAAGAAACACATTTTGACATAATCTGCCTTTTATTTTTTTTTATCTCTGCATCTATTGCCTTGCACTGACTAGGCATCACTAATCATTTTTGCTAATCATGAAACAGAAGTATCAATATTCCTTGTAATTTATGTTATTGACAATTATCAAATTTATTTTGACAAACATATAAAATCAAATCTGGTTTTCTACCTTAAAATTCTTGTTTTAGAAGCCTCTTGTGACAAAGTTCTGCTCTGACAGATTAACTGCCACTGTGAAATAACATATGCCACTTATTTATTTTGCATTTCATTCCTTAAATGTTCAGTCTAACCTTTTTCTTAAAAATAATAAAATTAAGAAAACAAAAACCCCAAGCAGTCTTTTCTAAAGTAATGTTATGTGCATTAGTAGGTTCCTCCTGCGCTTTCTTTGTGTAGATAACAGTCCAATACATTTGCTAAACAGAAGAAACTCTTCCTTGTTTTTGATTAACTGTTCTCCGAAGAATCTACCTCTAATTCTGCAATATTTTTTATGAGGTAGGGTAAGTAGGGTAATGCCATTCAAGATGAAGGTGTATAGCTGATCAGTACAGAGCTATTGTTGTATGTTCTAAATTATTTATTATCCTATTCATTAGGCATTTGAAAGCTGTAAAATTGTTCTGACTGTAGGTATACATTGAACAGGTCTTTCCTTAGCTGCCTATGGTCCTTGTCTCTAGTTTGTCCAGTCAATTTGCAATTTTATAAAACCACCTGAGCAAATTTCCAAATTTCTACTGCTTTCCTCCCATCTACCTTAGATTTCCCACCTGAAAGCAGATTATCTGGAAGAGTAGGTGGTTTCCTAAGTAATACCACTAAGTGCAAACCATCCCAATGTGAAAGATGAGGAAGTGTATAATTGAAGGCTAATGCCTTGTAACAGAAAAAGTATAATATATAGAATTTGGAAACTAAGTCATATAATAACAATGAGTTAAACAATGTTAAACAATGAGTTAAACATGTTAAAGAATAACATGTTCAAAATAAGAAAGGCCAAGGTATAAGTGGAGAGAAAACTGATGCACTTCTGGATATTTTTTTGTTTGTCACATGCTTTTTGAAAGAAGGAGACTTTGGAAACAGTTGTCCCACCATTCAGCTAATAACAGATGGTCCAAAACCTTTAAAAATCTGACCTATATTTTGCTTCAACCTTTAATAAAAAGGTTATCTATGATTAATGACCAAAATAGTCACCATCTGTGAGGAAATTGTACAAGAAGAGAGGTTACTGAGGTACTTTCTGATTATCTGAATTGCAAGAAGTTCCTTCAATAACCTTAGAACATGTTAGTAAACACTCTTAAAAGTCTATGAAGGCTGAGAGAGGCCCAAAGTTAGATATTGTCTTCTAAAAAAAGAGGGGGCGAGAAAAATTACACAAGGAATTACACAACAGTCAGACTGTTATTTAGCACCTTAAATAACGTTAAACACCTCAGGCAAGTCTATATCTAAACCAAAATGAATTTCACCCGGTTCCAGGTGTGTGAAATCCAATATATTTCTGTAGGAAATTGTGTCCTCATTTTTTGAAGGGCAACAGTAACACATAGCTGCAGTTATAAGATTTGAAAGAGCAAGTTCTATTAACTGAACTCAGTAAAATGAATTCAGAAAAATTCAGTACAAAATAGCAGTCCTCAGTCTTAAGCAACCACAATAACAACATGGATCCCTAGTGGACAAGATAATGTTGTTAAGACCCATGTCACACATTGTATTCACACATTGACCTTATGTCAGGGATGGCTTTCCAGAGCAACCCTAAGCAGGTCTGGCTGACCTGGGTTTGGCCATGCTGCCACGTCCAAACTGTGGAGTACCATTAAGGCACTGACTCAATGTCAAGATGTGAAATCTTATAGCTAGGACAAGTTGACCTGCAAACTCAGCGTGAGGTGCCCTATTGCAGCTGGGCCATGGCAGTACAGCGTCAAGGCTGAAGTGATGGGCAGCTTTAGTGGTCAGCTGCTGAGGGGGGCAACCTGACCACCAGTGGACTTGTGGGCAGTGTTTTTCTCAGGCCAGTTGCTATGGCTCTTTTGTGTGCTTGCTATCTAGCAGGACTGTGGGATTCAGCATCATTCCCTGCAACTTATTTCCTGTGGCTCAGGCTGTCCTATAGCTGAATAGAGAAGCTGAGAGTAAAGATCTGTCTCTGCTGAGAGCTAGTCTGTATCCCTGACCAGAACACTCATGCAGAAGACAACAGAGTAGAGAAAGTGAAGGAACAAGGTGATGGAGATTGAGCCAGAGTGGCAAAGAGAGCAATGTAGGGAACAAGAGGTTCTCCTGTATGTCCTGTTCCTATTTATCTCTCTCTAAGAATTATCACAGATCCCTTGACACTGGAAATAAGCTGTGATAACACAGAATCACAAAATAGTTGAGGCTGGAAGGGAGCAAGTTATCTAAATTAATCTGCTACTGCAATGCGTAATGCCTCTGGCTCATGGTTGCTTTGACAAGCAGCTGTGGACCCCAACCTTTTGTTCTGTGTTGTTTTGCTTCTTCAGAGGGGTACAACAGATGCTTAGACACCAGCTGGCTAAGGAACAAATTCTTTCATGTTGTTGGAGTCCCAAGGGTACGCAGGAGATAGTTTCTGACAATCTTAAGTGCTAGCTTTGTTTTTGTTCCCCATTTAGAGAAATAAGGTAGAATACGTGAAGAGGTTTTTTTCCGAAAGTTCTTTGCTTTTCAGCCACAAACTACAGAATTCACTGTACCTTGCTTTTCCCTGAGGCACAGCAAATTTTTAGGCTGAGCAAAGTAAAAATGTTTATTTTCAGTTATCTAGGGTAATTGGTCTCTAAAAACATACGGCATTTCAACTTTGGCAATGACACAATTGTCATTCAACTGCAATGATGTTTGCTTAATTAAATGCATCCTGTGGGGAGAAAAAAATGTGTTAACATGTTAAATAAAAAATAGAGCATTCAAATTAGAAGTTCAAATTCAGATTTGAATACTGCAGTTTCAATTACCTTGTCCATATATAGAATGTTGTAGTCATTATTTACATGACAGTGTGAGGTTTTTTCCCACTGGACCTTGCCTTTATTTAGAGATCTGCTCTAAGAACTGACAAGAGTTTTAGACATTAAGGTGTGGGATGTTTCTAGCTGAAGTTTGAAGGATGAATTGAAAGATGCATGTTTCTAGTTTTGAGAGGAAAAGTAGAGCAGGGGAGTCCATCAGCTAGACAAGAAAACACAAGTGTCCAAAGAAAACATATCATAGAATTGTAGAATTAGAATTGTAGAATATGCTGAGTTGGACACCAGCCTGATGTTAGCCCATTCACTGTAAGTCTTTGTACCTGATCTGTGAGCCAGCTTTGCTGTGATATTTGCTCATGTCCTTCACGAGATATCAAAATCTTTGCTGAAGTCCAAAAAGATTACATATAATGGTGTTTCTAAAGCAATGATGTAGGTTACTCTGTCACAAAAGGGAATCAGGTTTCACAAGCAGGATTTAAGCTGTGCTGGCTGTGACTGGTCACTGTATCGTCCTGTAGGTGTTTTTCAATGCTTTCCAGAAAATTATGTTTCATGATTTTACTGGGCACTGAAGTGAGACTAACAGGCCTATAGTTTCTGGGGTCCTCCTTCTTGCCCTTCTTGAAAATCAGGACAACATTCACCAGCTTCCAGTCAGATGGGACCTCTCTGGATTCCCAAGACTGCTCAAAAATCATCAAGAGAGGTTTTGAGATGACACCAGCTAGCTCCTTTAGGATTCCTGGATGAACCCCATCAGGCCCTGTAGATTTTTAGGGTTCCAGCTGGAGCAGCAGATCCCACACGATTTCAGGGCTGACTGGGATTTGATCATTCTCTCAGTCATGGTCCTCCAGCTCAGGGCACTAAGATCCCCTTATTCCATTATCCATGCTGAAGACCGAGGCAAAGAATGCATTAAACACTTCTGCCTTCTCCATGTCCCTATTTGGGAGGTGACCATCCTCATCCTCATCCTCTAATGGGCCAATGTTATTTTTGCTCTGTCTATTGCTATTAATATATTCAAAAAAACTTTTTTTTTAATTTCCCCCTACATTTTTGGCCAACTTCTACTCCAGTTGAGCTTCGGCCACACCAATTTTCTCCCTACAGTGGCAAACAGCATCTTCGTATCCTTTCCATGTCACCTGACCTTGCTTCCACAGGCCATACACCTTCCTTTTTCATCTTACTTCTGAAAAAAGATCCCTGTTCAGCCAAGCTGGGCTTCTGCCTTACCCATTTGACTTGCAACAACAAGGAGCTGCCTGCTTCTGCGCCCTTAGGAGATGATGTTTATAAATTGTCATTTTGCTTCTTCTTGTTACTATGTTACTTTCTCCTGTTCTGCTATTGAAACACCTTATATGTGGTCTTTCTGAAGAGAGTTATGCTTATCTTATTGTTTTGTAAAGGCATGAGATACCCCTGGGCAACCTTTGGGTTAATTAAATTTTTGCTGTGCAATTATAATTTTATTTCCTGAGAAATTGCATGAGCGTAATATAATGAGGAATTCTCTGTTACAGGCATAAGGTCTTCCTGAAATAACAAACAAATGACATGATCATCATGGTAAACTCTTTGGAATGGCTTTTCCTATTCAGGTTCATGGAGGTGGAAAGCAGTGGAAAGCTATTAAAGCAGAATCAGCTAGGGGAAGAAGATAACCATTTCTACCATCTGTATTAACATAATGTCTAAGTTTCAAATGCTTTTGCGAGGATGGTTGTTGTACACATGGAACAGAGAACATTCTTCATTTTGCTTGTTAAAATATTTTGCATTTTTGTGAGTACTTAAAGGATCATGGAATTATTCTTGAATTTTAAAGAAGTGTATATTTGATACTGGTCTTTCCACCTTTGAGAGATCAAAACACAGATGCCTTCAAATACCAAATTCTGAGATCTGCTTTTCAAAGAGGTTTTATGTTGTAAATCTAGTTTGGATCTTGATTTTTTTTTTAAATTCCCTGTGCTTATCTCACTATATATGTCTGTGTGACAGTGAGGGTGGCCAACTCCATAATTTTTGAAGTGACTGCAAGTAAAGACTTTTCATGTTGCAAAAATTCTCACACCCACATCTACTAACTCCTTCCCAGCAATTAATTCTGCCAGAATGTTCTCCCTACATAGATTTGTGTTCATCCTTCAATCTTATTACTGCTGCTTTTGAGCGTTTTTCATCCTCTCTCTCCCAAAGCAGTGGGTGCAGTTGTAACTTTCCACTTCTGTCTTATGTGTTCCTCCTGCCCCAGAAAGTGCTTTGGGGGAAGGAAGAGTGAAAAACAAGCAGCTTTTCTTCCATCCAGCCAGCTGAGAGGAACGGGGGCAGGAAAGTTCAAGTCTCGCCTCTTTTAAAAATCTGAGGAATCTAAGAGGTGCAAATATATGGACAGAGCTTTGGAGCTGTACTGCTATTGGTTTCTCTGCATTGTTACCGTCAGTAGAGGACCCATCTCTTTTTCTGGATAGAAAAATCAGTGGCACAGAATTTAGGTGTTAAATATAAAATAGTTCACAGTCCATATAGTTTTGGTCTACATCATGCTAGTTACCTGCCTTCTCTTCCACTTGATTAATGGTCAGCTCTCCATTCTATGTCTCCCATTTATGACAACTTATGACCACTTAAATTAGCTCCAGTTTTTCATCTTTTGTAGTAGCATAGTACTCCCAAGTCGCTCTTGCTTCTAACATTACTCCAATCACCAGGAGACAGCCTTGGGACATTCAGGCTCATTAGCATCTGTGTTGCTTTGGTCTCTTCCTCTCCTGGGAATGTTTTGGCAGCCTCTATGGGTTCTAAGGATTTGACAAAGCAACAACAGAGGCTGGAGGGTAAATCAGATAGGGCATAGACACACTTAACCTGTGGGGAGAGATATTCAAGGAAACAATGGGCTGGGGATGCAGAATTGCCTGTAAATGCTGTGCATGACAGATATGTAACTTTATTATAGTGTTAGATGTCCAGCATCTTTCCAGTCTCTGCTTTAATAGGAATTAATCAAATCCTTCGGAATATAGTAAGCTGGGGAAAATGTATGTTATGCTTCTTTTTAACTTGCATGCTCGTTTTTACAAAATCGAGGTGATTTCTAAAAAAGGGATTCTGCCTCCAGAAAGGTATCCAGTGAAACAGAGCCCGCCGCCCGTGGGAGTAATTTCCAAGCAATCTCCAAATGTCTCTCCCTCCGGCGCCGGGAGGTGCTGCCACACGCCCTGGGGAAGGCAGCGGCGTCCCCGTGTGAGCCGGGCAGGGACGAGGCCGCCGGGGGCGGGCCAGAAGCGGAACACGCCGCGCTCTCCGCCTCACGGCCGGCCGCCGTTGGGAGCGGCACCTGAGGCGGTACCGCGCCCCTCCGGGCGGCGAGGGCTCCCGGCCCCACACAGGCGGAGGCCGGGGCACGTAGTCTGGCCCCGGTGACATCTCCCGGCGCTGGTGAGGAGGAACGCGAGGCAGGCGCTGCTTTCGCGGCGACCGTGAAAGCACCTCCCGCTGCCGCTGCCGCTGCAGCTGCCGCCCTGAGACGCTTACTCTGGGCGGGCGCCCGCTGCCCTCCACGGCGAGGAGGAGCGCGCCCTGCCGCCCCCGCCTCCGGAGGAGCCGGGCAAGGCATGTGCGGGCGGGGTGGCGCCTTCCGGAGGCGCACCAAACCCCGGGCGGGCTGCGCGGAGGCCGCGGCATCCCGGCGCACCATGTCCATGCCGCGGCTCCTCCTCTCCGCCTCCCGCGCGGGAGCGCGCCCCGCTCCACTCCCCAGCTGCCTCCTGCAGCAGCGGCGGCTCTGAGTGAGTTGCGCGGGCTCTGCCCGATGTGGCAAGAAGCGATGATGATGAGGAGGAGACGCCGCTACCTGCTGGAACGGGGAGAGCAGAGGGGCGGCGGCTGCGGGGCGAGCGGCGAACAGTCCCGCTCCCGGGACTGGCTCTACGAGTCCTACTACTGCATGAGCCAGCAGCACCCGCTCATCGTCTTCCTGCTCCTCATCGTGATGGGCGCCTGCCTAGCTCTGCTCGCCGTCTTCTTCGCTTCCGGGCTGGTAAGAGACACTCTCCCGGTCCAGGACCCGCGCTATCCCCGGGTTCCCGGGTTTCCCCGCTGCCGCAGCCCGGCATCCTCTCTCCCGCTGCCCCGCCGGCATCGCCGCACCCAGCACTCTCAGCCGACCCGACCCGGACGGGACGGGGCGGCCGAGAACCGGTGCTGCAGCTCCTGCGGCGTGAAGTTGATGGCGGGAGGCGCCGAGGTGGTGGCGGGGGCCGGGGAACCCCCGCCTGAACTTTGCTGCCAGATATTTAGAGGCGACGCTGGAGCAGCGGCCGTGCGGCTGATGGAGCGAAAACTGAGTCAACAAGCGCATCGAGTTTAATTCACTTAATTCCTTGGCTCCACTCTCTTCCAACTGTCGGCTTGGCCGTGGTGGCCTTTCTAGTGGCAGGGTTTGAATCGCCGCACAAAAATGCAGTCGATACCTGAATTAATGAATCGTATCTGAAGTAATATTTTTAGTGCAAGTAAGCAGGGGCTGTACCCCTCCTTGTGCCGGCCTCCTCCCTCCCCCATGATATCACTTTCTAGCATTTGACCCATTTTCTTAATAAAGCTTTTGGGACAGCACAGCCTTCGTTTTTAAGGAAGGTGAAGTTTGGTTGTTCGAAAGTCTTTTCTGCGTGCTCAGTGTGGGATTTCCAGGCTTTAGGAAGAAAAATGTGTCACAGCAGCAGGTGACATTCTGTATCAGTTTATCTCCCCTGAAATGGGTGGCGTTTTGCCCTTGCAAAGGAAAAGCTGCAGAGGGCAGTAAAATTCTTGGTCTTCTAGAGTTTTTCTGCTGTTAATGATTAGAGGCAGGCTGTTGAGATTATTGTATACTTCTTATTACTTGAAGTAAATGGTTATTTGAGTGGTCTCAGACTTTTCTCCCCAGCCCCCTTTTATTTTCTTTTTTTTTTTTTTAATTAATCTTTTTATGGTCTTCTGGAAAGCTGAATGTTTATTGAATAGAGCTAGTTATCTCTAAAGGCAAGGATGAGCAGGTCGGTATAATCTAATGGATTCTCCTAGAAGCGCTGCAGCTCATGTTTGCTTATACATTGAATCCTGCTTTCTTGCTTGACCAAACTTTGAGTCAGTTGGTGGTTTATTTCCTTTTGGTATTTGTATTAATTGTATTTTAAGCTTTTCATTCAACCATTCCTATTAAATAGAAAGCAGTTGTAAAAGTGAGGCCAGTAATGGTGATGCTTCATAATTCAGTTGTTTCATGTCCAAGGGTTTAAATTTTGGAGCTCTGTGTGCAGAATACAAGTTTGACCACTTATTCTATTATGTTAATATGGGTGCTTGTCCATCAAGGCTGAAGGGACTGTTGGAAGGTGGAATTGGAAGTCTGTCGGGCAGAGTTAACTGTGGAGATGTACACTGTACTTGCCCACAGTCAAGGTAGCAGAATTTGGGCTTGATAGGTTTTTGCACTAAATTTTGTACTTTTCAGTCGTGTTATGGTCTACAGCTTTTTTACAATTTGCATGTGGTTATTTTGGTAATTTCATCTCTTGAGGTAAATCATTCACAGTAATGAAGGTGGAATAAAACTGGACCCAGATGGAAGGACTGCTGAAAGTTATGGAAACAAAACTGCAAGCTGGCTGAATCTTGCCAGGCATTGCTTCTTCAGAAAGAGTGAATTTAATAGTTCAGTCTGCATTTGGAATTCCAGACATACCAGAAGAGGAAAAAAAATGCTTATAAAACCATTTTCCTGAGCCTTTTTCTTCCTGTAGCTAACAACTGGATGGGTGAGGGGAGAAGGAGGAGGGGTTCATCCGAGTTTCCAGTTGACAGATAAAAGTAGCTTCAGGCAGAGATCAAGCTTGTGTATATGGACTTCCAGCCACAAGATGCTGGACAAAATCCTTTGGCGTCCTGCCCAGAATTTAACTTAAAAAGGCTTTATTATAGTCTAGTTTCTGGTTGCATTTGTGATTAAAATATTCCTGAAGGTTTAGATGTGTTTCCTCCATATCTGAATAAAGGATACACATTTTGTAGAGTTGTGGAATTTTAGTCATTTTTTTGTGCCTGATAATATAAAAGGGACATGTAGTTAGGAGTATCTGAGCCACAAAAGCTGGTATTAATATCCTTATCTTTCATTTTGCACAACTTGTACATGTGTGATTGTTTTGACAGAAGACTTAATTTGTAGAGAAGGCCCAATGGAAGTGAAGTGGGATAGTTCTGTGCAGATCTGTGCTGTGCATCTGAAGTTAAGGGAAATATTTCTTGACAGTTGTTTTCTTTTTTTTTATTTTTTTGTATAATGCAGTTAAGATTTCACTGAAAATTACTTAAGCCTGTTCTGGAGACGGAACTCCAAAATGACTCAGTATTACAGTCAGTTTGGATTTCTTGCTTGTGCTTCACAGAACAGCTTAGAACATGGAATGTAGGGTTGAACATTGCTAGGATGGATGAAGTGTGAACCATTTTTATGTTCTAGTCTGTCTTAAAAAACTTGGAAACCAGTGGAAGTGAGAGGAGGCTTTCTTTCTACTTTTATGTTTTATTTGGTTGTTAAAACATATCACCGTCATGTCTGAGCTGCCTATGGCTTTTTTTCGTTTTGTGTGGCAAGGTATTCCTAAGTGTTCCTGAACACAGCCAGCCATACAGGGATGTATTTACTTATTCATCTCTTTCAACCTGTCAGAATACAAGCTATCGCATTCCTGATTTCAGATGAAAAATTTATGAAAGCTGTTGCAAAATTACAGTAAACAAAATTACTTACAAAGTGTGCCTAGAAATCTGATTACTTTTCCTTTGGACAATATACTGCTATTATTACTGAGAGAGATTTCTTGGGAGATTTTGCTTTTGTTTGAGAGAACTATTGTGATTTTGACCTTTGGAATTAAGCACTCTATCTCCTCAAACACTAAATATAAAACTTTAAGAATCAGCTTGAGTGATGATCACTCACAGCTTGCAGCTTTAAATAATGTAGTGATAGTATCAACCTTTGAATTTCCAATGTCGGAGTATCCTCTGTATTTCTCTACCTAGCATGAACTGCAAACTGGCAAAATGAGATCAGTCATCCATGTTTAGCTGCTGTTTTAATCAACAGAGAGTAAGTTATTTTTCCAAAACTGTGAAAGCCTTTCAGGACTTAAAATACCACAGGTCAGCTTCATTTTCTCTCTGACTCTTGTGTTGTTCTTTCAACGTAATATTTATGAAAAACCATTATTTGCCCATCCCTCCCTTTTTTGTACTAAAAGCTTATGGCCATTTTTAGTGGTATCTAGAACAGTTTTGTCTCTGGCAGGAACATATCTCTTATAACTACAGTTTGCAGGAGATTGAAAAAGAAAGCCATTTTAAAATTCATAGTGTAAAATATGAGTGTACCTGAAATATCTGAAATTGCGATTAATTTCTCACATGATTAAACAACAACTCTGAAGACAGGGGTGATGCCAAATGGTACGATTTATTGGAAGGCTATAACTTTCCTTTATCCATGCATTTTTCTGGACTTAAAGAGTGCCTAGTCCGTAGACAGAGGCTTCTATAAGAACCTAAACTTCAGGATAGCAAAATCTTCTAGTACTTGTGTTGTAAGTGGGAGATCTAAACCTGTTGGGATCTTCTTCCTGATCCTTTTGTGAAAGCTTATGGTTCACCATTCTTCTATCCCATACACTTGTGTTTTCTTTTAGGCTGGCCTGTCCCCCTTGCCTGCTGTGTGGTGTTAACATTAGTTGCAGCCCTTATCTCCCTCCTGAATTCTTGCTGCCACGTGTGACCTTGTACAGCTCTTAAGATGTGGTTGTTGGTATGTAGGCTCTGATATACCTGTGCATGTTTCTTGAGAGTGTCCTTGGCCAACCAAAGCATGAGTTGAGCAAAAAGTGCTTCTGCAACACAGTATGGTGTTGCTTTCCCTCTTCCAAAGCACTCTAAAATTATGCTGGGTCAGCCTCATAAGGACTGTCTGTGAAGCAGAGGTATTAGTTAACCTCTCAACCCCTTCTCTGAAGTTCCTGAAAAGCTCAGGATCACACTGGTAGGCTCAATTTAGATTCCTTTTTATGGATTTAAAAATTCAAGAAACTAAAGCTTGGCTGCATATCGATTTTGCTGACATACCCAAATACCTTCTGTAGCAAAAAGGAGAGTAGTCAATGGTTCTTAAATAGGGAATGCAATCAGTTGGGTAGATGTACCTGTAGCATGGCAGATGTATATTCTGGTTTTCTGGCATCAGACTGACTGAACTTACTGTCAGCTGATCCTGCATTGAAGAAGAAGTTGCTGAAGAACTTCTTCTTCAGCATTCTGAAGAAGTGCATGAAAATTTTCTGGCTGCCAATCTGGCTGGCAGAGAACCGTTTCTGTGCAAGATCAGGAGAGCCCTGTAAGCCTCTTGGGGCTCGAGCTGAGGTGTGCCGTTTCTTTGGGCCCTTGGTCAGAAGGACAGCAAATCCTCCTTCCCTCTAATTGGTGATGTTCCAGAAAGAAATTATTTCTATTTCTGGTTGTCATGCAATATGTATTCAATTACCATCTGTTAAAACCAGGTGGGGCAGTGATCTTACCTCTTCTATGACCCATCCCTCATAACTCCAGGGGGTTATCTTCTGTTAAAGGGCCAGCTGTTAAAACCAGGTATGGCAGTGTTCCTTATCTCTTCCACAACCAATCCTCCCTCCAGGGGGATATCTTCTGTTAATGTGTGGTTGAGTCTCATTGCATGACTGATAAAATTACATCATCCCATTGTGAGGTGCTCTACCCAGGGAGAGGAGCCAAGCGTTCCTACCTGGATATAATCTGAGACTTGGAATACTGCAGTCAGCCTTTCTCCACTGGATTTCCAGAGGAAGATCAGACCCATCTACACCACCACTGGACCTCCAGAGGAAAACTACACCTTTCTACAGGATCATTGCTTCAGCAGAACCACATTTGTCAGTGGAGTGACAGTCCAGTGGACTGCAGCCACCATTTAATCGGGCTGCTAGCAACACCCTGACCAACAGGGTGTCAGATTGTATTCTGACTCTGTCAGTGGTTTTTTGTACTAATGTATTTTATTTTAATTCTCCTATTAAATTATAGGGTTGTTTTATTTCTACATACTAGTAAAGAACTGTTATTACTACTCCCATATCTTTGCCTAAGAGCCCCTTAATTTCAAAATTATGATAATTTGGAGGGAAGGGGTTTACATTTTACATTTCAAGGGAGGCTCCTGTCTTCTTTAGCAGGCACCTGTCTTTTTAAACCAAGACACTGGTAGAAGCTGGATGTCAGTCAAGCCTTTCCAGGTTTTCATGATCAGATTCTCATTGTGAAATGAAGGGGAAAAAAGTCTTCCAAGTCCATGTGGAAAAAGTAGTTTAAGCAGAGAATGTTTTGTCATTCTCTAAAAACATCTGATGTGTACCTCTGGTAATGTTCTCATCAGTCTACCTCTGAAAAATTCATCCATCCACACCAAAAGGTCAGCACACTGATGATGTGATTTTGTATCTGTATTCTTGAAATGCTCTGTTATAAGCTAATTGCATGGAATAATACAGCCATACTATAAGACCATTTGTACTCTCAATTTTAAGATATCTTTTGGGATCAACCCTGTGTAATTTACAGCTCTTTTTAGTTTAAGAGCACCAACTGTTTTCCCAAAGTCCAAGAATACCTAAGGTCTGAAAATGTTCTTTGGAATCCTTGCAGACTGAAAGTAAGCCAAAGCATCTGTTATAGTGTTTTCAAACTCTGATATATTCATTTCTGCAAGAAGAAAGCTAAATCACAGCAAAGGTAATGAAGTTAGAAAATACTCATTAATTGAAGAACAAGCAGAGGTTTTTTTGCATGCTTGATGCTATGGTGTGCTCAGCAAGTCTCCTATCTTAAACTCTTTCTGCCATACTATTGCTACTCCTAACATGACAAGGAATTCAAAATAAACCTCAGTGTATTTACAATGCCTTTTCTTTCCACAATTCCAATTATAATTGACTGTAGAGTTCTGCTTTCAAGTCCTGTGTTAAAATGTTCTGTGACGAAATCCCATGTTTCTAATTTCTTGTCTCTGAACACCATATAGCAATATATTCTTCTAGCTATAGTTGCTGGTTACTTGATACAGTCTTAGGATATTGCTGTCCCTGCCTGGTATTCCTTCTTACGTTGTCTGAGAGCGACTTTTTTAAGCAGGAAAGACTTCTTTAGTCAGGCAGGAAAGGTTGGTTTTTCTTCCCGTCTGAAGCAGGAATTTCCCGGCTTTCTGTCTGGTTTCAGTCCTCTGTACTACATCAGTCTGGGCTGCTACTTCTTTCTTTCCCTAATTACACTCGCAGTACATCTGTGGTTACTTTTATTGCTGCTAAGAGCTTATCTCATTTGCCAGTCCCTAACAAGCCTGGAAACAGAGTCATCAAGTTAATGTGGTGCTGGTGGCAACCTCACTTTGAATGCCTCTGTTTCATCTTTCATATTGAACAGCCTTAATTCTGAATAAGAGTTGGATAAAACTATGGCTATGGCAATATTGGAAAAATACATAGTCTTTAACTGTAATCTTAATAAATTTAAGTTTTATGAAAACCTTGGCAATAGAAAACTTATTTAATGCCACAAATTGTCATTCAAAATAGTGGATCCAAAACTGCTAATCATTACTGCAGCTGACAGAAATGATAAATAACATACTGACTAGAGCTGTTGTTCACTAATGTACAATGGGAATAAGACAGATGATGGATTGGGCTCTGATTGTTTGCTGTCTTTATCAGCCTCAAGTCAGGTATATGGATTCACAAATCATGTACTGGCAACTTCATAGTGGATCTGCCATGGAGCTGTGAATACCTGCCTGCTTATCTTCCTTACATTTTTATAAATTGGTTTCAAGTTTCTTGTTGTGGACAGATATATCCAACCCATTTGTGGGGATCTTAAAACTCCTACAAAATGATGAATATTTAAGCCTTCAAGAGCTCTTACAGATTAAGGACCTTAATCAGAGATCACAGTCCCTGCATTTACACTGTGATTAAGGAAACTTTTTGTTAGTATGGTGTTAGTAGTAGGGTTGGTAGTAGGAGTCTTCCAGGCTGCTCCATACATGACTCTAAACTGATGGACACTTCACACAAATAGATGTGTTCTGCAAATCTCTTGAGCAGCTAGGTGTGCTGGCATCATGGGAACAAAGTGCAGCTGAACCTGTAGTGTTTGATTCTGTGCCTACCTCCCCAGTCACAGCTGAACTGTTATCCCAAATAATTATGTGCTGCCATAGTAACTTCTGCATATTTCAAAATAATTGAATCAGCTCAAGCCATATTGATATGTGATGATGATAAGATGCCAACATATTAAACTTCTGGTTTGGGGGATCTGGATCCAAAAATAATTGAATTGGCATGGTTCTACCCCTTTTTTCCCTGACTTGTTTTTTTCCTTTGAGCATCAAATCTGATGAAAAAACCTAAAACCCAGAAAAGCTCCGTGAATTTTCTTCTCCATATCTTTTATTTTTATTCAGATGATGCTGAAAATTGAAGGGCCTATTGCACCATCTGTACAGAAGACTGTGAGGCTGTCTCTACACTTATTCTCCCAGTTGTCTCTTTCACCAACCTGTATAGAAACATTTTCTTTATCTCTTCGCTTAACGGAACTCTTGTTCTTAGTGGTGATATATATAGGATATAAAAGCCCTGTACTTCTTCTGGTGTGAGCCTGTTCTAGGCTTATGTCTGGGAGAGGCAGAGGAAATGACCACAAATGATGACATGTTAGTCTGAGCATTCTCTTCTTTCACCACCCATGGTTCTAGTTTTGAAGTTTTTCTTACCTGGAAAGTGTGCTCCAGAATGCAGGAGCAATGGCTTCTAGTTGCATATACCAGAGAGCAGCTGGGGTGAGAGGTGCTCTGGCCCACCTATCTGCTTCCCAAATAGATTCTCAGAGCTGCTCAGTAAGGTTTGCAAACCTTTTTCTACCTGTCTCCTCACAGCTGAACTGTGGGCTATGGGACCTTGTAAAGATCCTAAATGCTATAGCTGGCATAGTGGATCTGCTCACTGACTGGATAAATAGGATTGTTGTCCTTTGATTCCAGGTAAGATTTCCATACCCTTTTCTCCAGTTTGCTAGTTCTTTGGTCAGTCTGTCAGGAAAATCCTAGAAAGACTAGATTCCTTCCAGCTCATTTTCCAGCAAGACTGATGTCAGGCTGATGTCTTGGACACATTATTTCCTCTGAGACAAGTGTTAAGAAAACAGATGCTCTTTGAACTTGGCTGAGCACCTGATTGATAGTGCTCCTGTTCCAGTAGAATTGTTTAGGTTGGAAAGGACCCTTAAGGTCATCAAATCCAGTCATTAATCCAACACTGCCAGGTCCACCATGAAGCTATGTCCCTAAGTGGCACATCTACATGTGTTTTAAATACCTCGAGGAATGGAGACTTCAGCACTTCCCTGAGTAGCCTGTTCACCCTTTTGGTATTTTTTTTTCCTAATATGCAATCTAAACCTCCCCTGGTGCAATTTGAGGCCATTTTCTTTTTTCCTATTGTTTGTTATTGGGTGAAAGAGACCAAGGCCCACCTTGCTAGAAAGTGTTAAGGTCCCCACAGAACAACTTTTTCTCCAGGCTAGACAGCCCTAGTTCACTCAGCTGATCTTCATAAAGTCACTTCAGTTCCTTCATATATCTTGGCAGGTGGGTGGATTCTCTTTCCTTGATGCAGGCACTGTGAAGGTACTTTGTAGCAGCACAGTGGTCTGAGAACTGTCTAGATCTAGGACGTAGTAGCAGAGGTTGTCCAGACCAGTAGTTTGTCCTGTAAACCCCACCAGGAATCCCCACCAGGAATCCCCACCCTGCTAAGTCATGCCAGAAAATGGCCAAAGACTCTTACTGGGGCTTGTTTTCTGCACCAGCTCTGAGCTCTGGAAAGTTTTAAACCTGACTGATAGGTGGTAGGATTTTATAAAGTTGCTTCAAGTGATGTCACATCTATTTAACAATAAAACAATTTATGAGATTGGTTTTGCTCCCTTTGATTTTTGTTATTTTCCTACCTGTGCTTTAATGAAATAGGGTAACAGTACTTACGATAAAGCCCTCAACCAACACAAAAATGCCTGTATTTGCAGAATCTATTTTGCTCTATTTCCTATGATTAAGTCTAAAATTTTACTCCTGAGATATTATTTGGCAGTTAACATGTTTTTAACCTTTATTTGAAATTTTATCATAATAGAAATAGAAGCCATTGCAGAATGTTGTCCTAATCATAGAGTCAAAACTGAAAACAATCCATTTTGAAGTCAGTTGAACTGAGAGACATATGAGAGTGTGGAAAGTATCCTTAGGGGAGTAAACTTTAAGAACATTGTTGCAATAGTAATAACTGTGTTTAGCATGTAATTGCAGAGCCTTAGGAAACACTTCAAAAGTAATTACAAAATGATACTAGTGCCTTTTAATATTAAATCTATTTTTCATGCTAACCTATTATGACAATTTGTTAGATCTTAGGAATATTCTTGCAAAATGTATTTTTAAAAGATCCATTAGAGAGAGAAGCCTAAGTGTACATTTTTCTTAATTAAACAGACCTTTAAAATATTCTCCCTGGTTCAAATTTTGTCATACTTTCTTTTAAGTGAGTTGCAACTTGAAACCTTTTCTTGATTACATCCAAATTCTCAAGTTATTATGTCAGGAGGAAAATGGTGAGGGAAAGCCACCTTTTAGCTTCAATTTAAAAGTGACAGTCAAAATATGTAACTGTCAGTATTAAATAGCTCAAAGAGTCAAATGATGACTTCTGACTTCTACAAATCTAAACTAGTATTTCAGACTTCCATGAGTCTATATGGATACAAGAAAGGCCATAATTTCACTTTTAATACATGTTACAGTGCAGTTAATATGAAAAACATATCTTGTCTTGTGAAGTATTGTATTATCTGTAATATTTAGCTGATGGAGCCTTTTCAATGACATGTTTTGAATATATTTAACTACAGAATATATATTCTTCCTGAGTGTTTTACTCAGTTTATCCTTGATGTATTGTGATTTATATAAATAGGAGTTGCATTTATTGGAGAGTTTCTTTAGAAGTATTTTCATAATATGAAGAAGGATTTTGAGAATATCTGAAAAACAAGCTAAACTGAGTTATTAACCCACCTTTTTTCTGAAAGGAAGTTGAACCAATGCATGTAGAATAAAGTAAGGAGTAACACAAGAAAGATATTTTGATCACTCTATGTATATTAAAAATTAATGAATGATGTGAGTAGGTTCTAATTACCTCTGGAGCCTGAAATAATTAATTCCATCAAAGTAGAGATTTTTGCTCACTTTTCTGCTTGTTGTATCCTCCCTCTTCTGAAGGGGACACTTCAGGGAGCCAAATGTAATTAACTGTCCTTGCTCTCTGGGACATGGTTTATCTTCTACGGCTGCTAGCTACTGCTATTGAGTAAGACAGTTTTAGAAGTGCATCCAGCTGAGTGTTGTAGCCACTAGTAAATGGGCTTGTGCATCCTGTTTTTCTTATGCTGTTACATGTTTTAAAGTAAAGCTTTTGGTAATTGCCAGCGTAAGAGAAGACTGAGATGTTGCTTGATGACCCAAAGGTATGGTAGTCCTGTTCATATTCCCAGACCCTGTTCCTGGGCCCTCTGAACCCCAGCTTATTAAATACATAGTTGTATGCACAGACAGATTTTATCTGACATGTGATTAACAAGAGGGGAGGACACAAATCAAAGGAAAATAAACCAAGAGGGAGAAAACTGCTGATATGGCAAATAAGGATGTATTAAAAAACCACTCACTGTTCAGGTTGAGTACATGGTGTTTACACCGGGCATATTTTTGAATTTAAAATGTAAGGCCCACACATCCTGGTTCAACTAATTATGTTTTTGGCAGGGGTTGGTGTCTGTTCTCTATTCCATGGCATATGATACAGTAGGAGTGGTCATGAGTTCATGGGGTTCTGTCTACACCTTTGCAGATAGCTCTAGTGGAGGTTGTTCCTGTTCCTGGGATGGACACTATCTTTGAACATCAAAAGAGCTGAATTAAAGGACAGTTGTGCTTACTCCATGGAAAGAAGAGAAACCTTAAAACCAAGTGTTACTCCTTCAGAATCTAGCCACTATGTTGCAGCTTTGACTATTCTTGAAAGCTATCTTTTCTTCCTTTGCATTACATTCTACCATGGAAGTGGTGATTGAACAAGAATTATGGTGTTCATCATGCATTGAACTCTTCCTTATTCTCTCTTCCTTATTCCATTTTCTTATGTTCTGCATATTGGGTTGTTTTTGACTGCTGGTGATCATCAAAGTGATGTTCTCAAGGGTCTAGCTTTGATAAACACCAAATATCTCTAAGTATTAGTAGCCAGCTAAGTGCTTGTCATGTGTATAAAATTAGGATTGCTCTGTCTGAGGTGCATCTCTGCACACATGTCTCTGCTGAAATTCATCTGCTATTTTCTTGCTCTGTTGTGACACTTACGAGATTCTTTTGTGTTTCTTCATAGCTGACCCTCATCTTTGCCAGATTGCTGTTCAGCCTTAACCAAACTGTTTATGGATATTTTGAACATAAACCCTAGGATTCCTGAGGACTTTGGTACATTTGTTTCTAAGTTTTTCCTAGGGTAGATGCCAGACATGCTGGTACTTCCCTTAGTCTTTGGGAGGGATCCCAGGAGAGACTGGCATTACATCACATGCCTATCTTTGGATACTGTGGAACTTTTGAGTGCAGGTTACATGCTACTACAGTTTTAGCTCTTTCTTCTTAGAGTCTTATTGGCCCTTTCTGGGTGAATCCTGACTTCTTGTGATTTTTTTTTTTTTTACATTTCATGTTTCTGCTTTTATCTGTAAGGCCTTTCACCAATTTGAGACAGAATTTCTGATTTATTCCCAATGTATAGATTATTTTGGAGTAAAATAATCCCACAGTGAACACAGATTAAAAAAAAACAACAGAACCAAACAACCTAAACCTGCTAGTGTCTGTTCTTCTCTAGTTGTTCTTTTTAATACCTGCATCATCTGTTTGGAAGTCCTTTAGTAGGCTTCCAGCTCCTGATTATGTTGCAAAAAGAATTTACTACTTATTTGTATACTAAATAAAAATAATTTCTCAAGCAAGTTTTTTTCTTGGCCTAAATTATTGAGTCTTTATATTAAATCCTTTTTATATATAATAAAAACCCTTTCAGGTTTTTATTTTATTTTTTTTTTCCCTTCTATGGAAGATCATTTTTAGAAGCTTTGATACTTGGATGTTGAGGCATTCTGCTGGTATTTCTCAAGTTGTTTAGGGGAATTGATTAGCTTTTGCCCTGTGCCTCTGAGTTTTATAGAGTCTTCAGGCTATCTACAAGGATTTCTGTCTTTAAGCTTATAGCTCCCCCTTTCAATTTTAGTGGTTAGGTTTTGGTTTTCATTTTTATGCTTAACAAGACTTGTCATTTGTTATAAGGAAGCTCCTCAATTGCAATATATTGTGGACCAGGTTCTCTCAATTTCTTAAGATCAGACTGATCTCAAGATTGTTTTCTCTTTCTTTGTATGGGTGGGCTTTTTCATCTGTGTACTTGTTTGTTCTGTTTTTCAGCAGTGCACGAGACACAGACTGTGGTCTCAGTGTACATCTCTTTTTGTGATGCTTAGCAAGTTCATCTGGGAGTGACTAAAGTATCCCTTGACCTGCTGTGTTTTCTTCTGTGACAGCCTTCCTTATATCTGCATGATAACCAGTCCTCTAAGTATTTTTATGAGGCTTTGCTGTTTAGTCACTTTTTTCTTTTTTTTGCTCATAGCCACTTTATATGGTTTGTTAATTCTCTAAGGCTGTTAATACAGGCCTTTTTTCAGTCCCTGGTGAACAGCATAGCTTTCAGTCTTTTCCCACTTTTTCATTATTCTGCTGATGGTCTTTTTTACGCCAAGTTTTCAGTAAGACTATAATGCTTCAACAATGGGCATTTTAGTTCTTCCATTTAGCTTCCTATGTTTGTAGAGAAGAGTGTATCCTTTCATATGGTGTCTTATTTCTCCACCAGATTTTAAAAAGAAAATCTGTCTTTCCTTTGCTGAAACTTTCTTACTGAGTTTAATCACCTTCTGTCCTTTCATTTAGTTGAGACTCACTGGTCTCCTTGACATTACTGCTTCTCTTAAACCATGTTGTTTCTATAGCAATAAATCTATAACATTCATGTTTTCCTATGATATTGGAAGTGCTAGCAAATTCATCTTTGTTAAGCTCAGTTGCCTTCTAAAGACAAAATCCCTATTCCCCAAATATCCCAGTTTCTTTGATTTCTCTTCTGAACACATTTTCTTAACTGCTTATTGAACTTTTGCTTGCCAACCAGTTTGGGGTTTTTTGGAAGCATTTCTGGGAATGCTACAATAGCTCTCTGCTTTCTTCACTAGCAACAAATACTTTACCTCCAGAAGTTTTCTTCCGACTTCCTATGTTACTGTTATTTGCACAGCAGCTATGGCACCTCCAAAGAGCCTTTCCAAACCCTCTGTGAGGTCTGATGTTTTTCGCATCAAGCAGAGAAGTCTGTTTAGTCTCTGGTATGTCAAGACTTTATGTTTCTGATAATCATTGCTACAACGCTGAAACAGGCAAATTTCACTTATAGCTATCAGGCAAACTTGGAAAAATCTGGATACAATTGTTTTCTACTGACTAATTGAGAAGCTAAATTATATCTATGTGTAACTGGACTTATTAAAAAAAACCCCAAAACACTGGCCAAAAGTGCTTGGCTCGGTAGTCAGGCAGATGTGTGGTCAGGTGGGTATTCACAAGAACTGCAGGGTGGATCACTGTGTTGTCACTGTCAGCTGTTATTCTTGTGTGCTCACAAGGACATTGCCTGTAATGCCAAAGAACAGTTCTTGTTGGATTGCAGCAGAAGTGCTGCATTGTTGCAAAACTGCACACTTCTCATTTACATGGTTCATGGCTTTTGAGCTTGTGGAAAGGCTTCAGGTGGCCAGAATGTTATTGGAAGGGTTTGGATGAAGTCTTGCTGCTCCAATTATGTTCCCATGTACTAGCAAATACAGAATGGTGTAGAATGTGGCTATGGATGCAGAACTGCTTCTCATGGTTACATACAACATCACACAGCAGCTGGGCAGCTGTAATGCCACATAATCCATGGGATGTGCAAATGGCTGGACTGACATGCATCTAGTGTGGAATCAGAGATCTCTGTGCACTAACAGCAAGTGGAGACTGCACATCAGACTCATTCATGGACAGAACTGAATTTCTCAAGACAACAGACATGAAACAACTGGATTTGGGCCTGATGCTGTTATTGTTGATCTGCTAAGTCAGACAGGGAATGCTGAATCAAAGAGAAAAATAATTCATGCAGTTACATACGGCCTTAGTGAAAATGAAAAGCTTCATTGACATAAACTTCAGGACAGTTTGACTAAAAAGACACAGGTCTGTTAATTTTCTTCTAATATCCTTGAATACACTGCACAAAACTCAATGTCAGATTTAAAAAAAAACAAAAAAAGCTTCTAACCAGACAGCTAAGCAAGCATAACAAGCAAAGTTTTATGTTATGAAAGATAAATGGTGGGCCCAAAAGGCAGAGGAGCCTTTCTGAGTTGTGGATCCAGAAAACATCATATGGTATTGGAAATAGCATCTAGCCTTAAAGACACTGTACAGTTTCTGAAGTGGAGATGGACTAATACTAATGGAATTGATAGAAAAGAAACCTGAGACTGCTGGTAAAAGCTTTTCAATTGTTGTCCTATATGATGGAATCTTAGATGAAACTGTATGTGGCCAGGAGCAGGGCACAGCACCTCCTAATAAAATTAAGATTTTTCCAGCAGTCTAGTACATGGCACACAGTGCAGTCAGACATAAGCAAATTCACTAAAATATAAAACCATAGGAGAGGGGTCACAAGCAGCCAGGAGACTTCTGCGAATTTTGTAGAGAAAATATTCTTTGAGATATTAGAGAATTTAAATGCTGTCCAGTTTTACAAAGAGAAGGGTGCTTGTCTTCTGAAAATAATTGCCTCAAGTCCTGGAAAAGGTTTTACAGGGAAAATGAGCAGTTTTTGCTGTAGAGACAATGCCACAAATTATTTCAGTCAGTCCTGTTAAAGGAAGATCTTTGAGAAGTCAGCAAACTAGTAATCCTTGAGCCCTGTAACATTTCTTCTAACAATGAATATTTTTGAAAATAGCTGCATGAAATTGAAGATACTGAAAATTGAATAGATGTATGAAATAAAAAGGTAAATTAATGTCTGAAGAATATTAATCACTTGGTTTTATATTTACAGTTAGAATGTGTTTCATTGATCTCAGCAAAAAAGGATTTTAGTAGGAGTTTTATGTGGTAAATGGTTTGAGTCAATTCAAAGTGTGTGATATTTCAGATCCCAGCAGGAGTTCTCTGTATATTGACTATTGTTGAATTCCATTAAACAAAAAGAATAAAGAAAAAACGTCAAAAGGATGAGGGACCATGTTAAAAGATTTTATGCTAAAATTGGCATTTTTGACTGCTTATTTCTTCATTTTTATGGATTATTTCTTCTGACTTATGTTTTTATATATAGCAATGAAGTGCTCTACCGCAGATTTGCTGTTTAAAATTAAACTGAGGGCATGACATTATCTAGGAAAGAACAGGATGTAGATTGAGAAAAGGTTGTGGGTTTTGGAAAGATGATTGAAAATGACTGTTCAGATTATACTGTTGGTAACAAGATTATCACACTTCGAAAGAATTTGTGGAGGTTGGACAAATTTCAACAGTAGACTTCTTAATTTCTTCAGTAATTAAAAGACAGCAAGATAGAAAACACTCAGGGAGATACAGCTGTCAGATAAGACCCATCTATTGCAGGCTTAGCCATTATGTTCAAAAGTGTCATGCTGATATTTTAATTCCATTACCTCTGATGTATTTTAATTTCTGAGACTAGTGAAAAAAAACCAAACCAAAATGTTTGGGTGTGGTTTTTCGTCTTTTTCCCTCCACCTCTTTGGGAAATGGTTGCGGTAACAGAACAGCTAACCTTCTGGAATTTGCAACACCCAACTTGCTAAACACACTGATAATTGCAAATATTGATCAGGAAGCTGCAGATTCTCAATGTCCTGGTCTTAAAGATTTAGTTCCTCTGAAGTAATAGGAAAATATTGTTCAAAGTAGTTTCCAAAATAAACCTCTGCCTTACAGGGCCTGCTCTTCTTGAGCTGACATTAGCAAATATTTTAAAGGCAGGACCGCGAAAATCCTTCTGTACACATTAAGGCTTTCTGTAAAGGATGCAAATTATAATAAAGTTTTATTTTCTCATATGTTTTATGAATTGACTAATGTGTACGCTATTCTGTCTTTAAACTTCAATTTGACTTCAGAATTTGTGCAGGGAAAGGTGTGATGCAAGCATCTTGTGACAGCAGAAGGATGTTGTCCTGTGTCAGCTCAGGGAGGTCACTTGTGCTCAGGAGCTGATACTGTGTGGTCTATTTTTTTTTTTCCTCTGCATACATTTAAATCAAAATTTAAAACTGTGAAATAGGCAACTGTGGAAGGAGAGAAAGCAGAAGCAAAATTTTATATTTAGTGATCAAATTAGTTCAGCTAAGTGTTGAGATCAGTGTACGCATAAAAAAATGAAATTGAGTAGCTGATAATTTGGAACAAACATTTTTATTTTATTACAGGATACATATAAATATATGTAGCAGCATGAGCATACATGTGCTCTAATCAAACATCTAAATATTGTTGATCTGTAATGAAGCCAAATCCTCTCAGAAAATACAGTAGTTTTATTACTTTTTTATTGATGTGGAGAAGCAGTTAAATCGCACCTGGATTTTCTTGCTAGTATGTTTGTAGCATGATCCTTATCACTGAAATGCCAATTTTCCATCATTTAAAGATGTGGTTTTCCACAGACTTGACTTACTCCAGGAGTCTGTGGTTTCTTTTGGTGCTGTGACTTGTGCTGTGTGACAGGTGGTGCAAGGAAGTTGATGTTGTCCTGTTGCCTGTGACACCTGTCTCTTGCAACAAGAGTTTTGCAATCCCACCTGGAAGTGCAGAAATCAAAGGCTGACGTTAAATGCTTTTGGTGTTAGCTGAGCTCACATTGGTTGTGTCACTTAGTAAATCAATTAACTGAAACAAGTTTCAGAGATGGGATTGAACAAAAACTGCAACATTCAGTAATATAAATCAGTAGTTCTTCGTAATAGTAGGTAGGTTTTATATTTTTACTCTTACTGTGCAAGATGGCACATACCGTACTCTATGCAGCTCTGTACTCTTGCAGACACCCCTATGCCTAAATTTAAGGGCATAATTTTGTTTTCAGTGTAACTATCCAAGTGCTTGAAAGCCTTCGTGTGTGTATTAGATATTTGGAAGCTTAGTGTTTGCATTTCAGGTTTAGCATCACCACTTAAAATTTCCTGACACTTCTTTTACTTATACCATGGTTGTCAGTGTTGCAATAACAATTGCTTAAATATGTGACTTCATAAATTTAAAAGGGAATTAAAAATAAGGAGAGTTGAAAGGTGAGCTGACTTTTGTCTGGCACGGTAGGGTGTATATATTGTGGGGTTTCCCTTGGTTTCAGCCTGCCAGGGTGGTTGGTGGCTGCTCCTGAGCTGGGAGCAGTTGGGTGTCACAATCTGTGGTGCACATGCCAGCAGGACTCCTAGGAAAGTGAAGAAATGGGAACAGTGAAGGGGGCCAGATTTTTACAGCAAGTGGCTCTAGATAGCAAGCCGTAAAACTTACTAGATCAGGGAAAAAAAACCCAAACCAAACAAAAAAACCCTACTGATGGCATTTGTAAGAGTTTGTAAATTTGTAAATTTATTTGTGAATTTTTAGTTTTGATTTAATTGAAGCAAATCTTTTATACATAAGAAAGGTAAAAAGTCATATTAAGATACTTATAAGTAAAATGTTACATATTTAAGTTGAAAACCCACCAATAAACATGATTTAAGAGGGCACTAAGGAAGCAACTACAAGTAAGGGAAATAGATGTTTCTTTGTGCTTCGATGTCTTACAAATCATTAAATAAGTACTTTCAGATTGTCTTGAAGATTTCACCATGAAAAATGAATCTGAGGCTTTTCTGCATGAAGCCTGTGGTTACTGTAACAGCAGTAACATTTGGGGCCTGCTTTTGGGAATCCTTGTTGCTGTAAATGAAGCTGTTAGAATTCATAACAGCTGGGGAATGACTAAAGATCCTGTGACTGTAATTTTATGTAGTGCTGTTGTATTTCAACCAGGCGTACTTTTGAGCATGTACAGCAATAGGAAATAAAATATTTATTTTTTTTAATCATTAGATGATTTAAATCATCATTAGATGATTTAAATATGTTAGTGTAGTAGCTTCCAAGTAAGTTCTGTATATAAATTTAAATATTGAATATTCTGAATCTTACTTCACGTTATATTCTAGTCCTTGATCTTGGTCTTATTTGTACATTTCAAAGTAAGCAGTTTCTAGGAGAATGTGTATGTATGTAATCCAGAGTCTGTACTTCCAGATAAATACTTCAAACAGAATCAAAACATTTAGTACCTTTCAACTATCACTGTCAAAAAGGCTTTTATAGACCTATGGGCAGAGTTGATTTGTGAGGTATTTTTAGAGCTGCATGGTTCAGGGTGATTTACAGTTTTCTCAGTCTGCTTCAAATAATATTAAATTATAGGATGCTCTGGGTTAGAAGGGACCTTAAAAAACACCTAGTTCCAGCCCTCCTGCCATGGGCAGGCACACCTTCTACTAAAAAAGGCTGCTCAAAGCCTCACCCAATCTGTCCTGTGTCACTTGGGGAAGGAAATTATCATCAGTGCATTCCAGGAACCTCTGGGTTGCTTATGCCCTGCTGTGCTGCCCCTTCAACAGGTAGTGGTTGAAGTGGCTTCAGCTTAGAGTGGCTGCAGTTCCTCATGAGGACCAGGACTTGTGAACATGAGGCTGTTCCTGTCTGTTTATAAAGGGCATCATCTTTTCAATCTTCCTGATTGGATGACTGGTAGCAGACCCCCACTGTAATGTTGCCTATCTTTGTTCTCCCTTTAACCCAACCTATAAACCCTCAGCTCCTCATCCATCATCCTTACTGGTCACTGACATACAGGGAAACACCTCCACCTTGTGTTCCCTCTCCTCTCCTTCCTGAAGAGCTAGTACCCTCCCATTCCGACACTCCCATCATAGGAGCCATCCCATCACATCTGTGTGACAAGATCCTAGGTGCATATCTTGTTTACTGCCCCCAAAGCCAACATACTGGCTAGAATGGCTGGAATTCCTTTTCCTGCAGGCTTGCAATCCCCTTTCAGACTCAGTATTTCCTTCTGGTATTGGCATCAAACTTGTAGGAGCAGAATGGATTGAGGTTCTGTTCCAATGGGAATTTTGTGAGGATTGGTGAAAAAACTACTTGCATTCCAGAGCGCCTTACCAGCACCGTCTGCAATCCATCTTGGTGTTGTTCAGACTATTTCTGGCTGTGTCACTGATGCACTTGAAAAACTACAGCAGTAGACAACAGTGGGCTCTGTGAGGCTTGGGAGTTTCTTGGTGACATCCCTGAAATGACCCCCCAGTAAGCAGCACAGCTCTCAGGAGTCTGTCAGAGGCACACCTCTGTACGTCTCACAAAGAGAGTGTGCTGCTGTCACCCTTCATGTTCTTGTGGTTGATTTGGCTGTCATGAGTAGATGGGGCTGCCTGGTTCAGCTCCAGCACCTCTCCTGATGCGATGGGTCTTTTCCGTCTGCAGGGCAAAGAGGTTCTGCAGGGGCATGCTAGGCTTCAGGGGAAACTTCTCCTGCAGATTCATGCTCTTGCAAGCTTCATTCTTCTGCATTTTGCCCCTCTCTGTTCTGTGTGTGCTGGCGCTAGAGCTGGCAGATGGTTGGCCATGGGCTGTGGGTCCTCTGCAGACTGAGCTTGGAACCAGGTTTCCAGCTCAGCCCCGCTCATGTTGCACACCCTTCTAACAGCCTGCTGCAACTCAGAATAATAAAAGTGTTGTGCTATTGTGGTTAATAGTTACAATAGTAGCTACAAGGTTGATGGTCCACATAATAACTTCTTATCATGAAAGAAATCCTGTTTTGATTTAACTAACTTTAGATATCTAGGCATGTCTTTCTGGCATCTTCACGTACAATGAGTTTAGAGTATGTTATTGATGTCTTACCTTTAAGTACATTTGTTTTTAACTTCCTTTTCATTTTCCTCTTTTTTCAGGAAGTTGAAGACCACGTGGCATTTTTAATAACTGTTCCAACAGCCCTAGCAATTTTTTTTGCTATATTTATTCTTGTCTGCATAGAACCTGTATTTAAGAAGCTGCTTCGTATATTTTCTCTGGTGGTCTGGGTATGTCTTGTTGCCATGGGATATCTCTTTATGTGTTTTGGAGGAATCATCTGTCCCTGGGACCAGGTAAGACTGGCTTTATTACTAATTTTACTTCCATTGGGTATATTTCCAAGAATCATTCTATACAAAAGCATGAACATTAATTTTTGTGGGACATCTCACAAAATGTTTTTGTGACTAAGTGGTTGCATGCTGAGACTCCCTCTCATTTGTTTTATAAATACCAGAGATGTGCATATTTAAAATATATTAGGAAATATTAGAAGGATTTTCCTTTTATATTTCTAAGTTCCTTTAATCATGAATACTTGATTCCAATCACCAGTTAGTATGGTAGAAATGCTAGTTTTGTTCAACACTGCTTATGCTGTCTTTTCCAGTTTATAATATCTGAGCTCTCAGTGTAGGCTTTCTGTGGTCTACAAAGTGTTCTCTAGCAATGCATGACAAAAAAGGACTGGGAGTCTCCTTACTTTTCTAGAAAAATGGATAAGTAGAGAAGTGCTCTTCACATTTTTTAAATTTTGTAATGAAGAAAAAGCAAAATATAATTTCAGCCTAATAGCAGCACTTTTGAAACATCAATATATGATGTGCAGCACCGTGTCTGATCCATTATTCTGAGAAATGTCATATTTTCTTTTCTCCAAACTGCTCTGCATGGGAATATGGCTCATATAATATTTTTATAACTCCTCAAAGGATGAAAAAGTCTTTTAAAAATATAAATACATCTTCTGAAGATTTCATGCTGATTCTATGAGTTTAACCTTTAAATTGTATTATTTTCCCCAGAATGCCTTCTAGGTCCTTGAGATAGATTTGAAATAAATTCTCTGACTTTTTATTCAGATCTAGCAAATACTTGGGAAAATACTGAGTTTTAAGTATTTCCTTTAAACTCTTAAATGTAAATTATTTAAATTACTGGTGCGTGTTGGTAATAATTTAGAAGCCCTTATCTTTGTGGGTGACTTTATATTTTCATTTTCTTGGAAGGTTCTGGAGTATTTATATAAGAAACCTCCTACCTGGTTTGGGTTTTTTTTAGGTTTTGTATCTTTTCAATAGTTTAAACTACCAAACCAGGTCAAATTTGCATATAATAAAAAGCAATCAGAACCTTAAATACTTTTCTTTAGATACCGATTTCACCCTGGGAGTGCTTGTGTCTTTGTGATATCACATCTAGATAATTCACAAGGTCTTCCTGTTTTCATTTGTTTTCACTGGCATTTGTGTCATGTCATGCTAGAATATTTCAGACTTTCAAGCTTAGATGCAAATATTTAATTAGATGTATTATTTATTCATTGTAAATTATACTACATTTAGTTTCAGTATTTGAAAGCCAGGATAATGATTTTCAAAAGCACATAGACTGAAAAAGATCTAAGAGGGATGCTGATATCTCAGTCCCGGAGCTGTGTTTAACCTGTGATGATTTCTCCTGCCTTGCTTTCCTCTTAGGAAAAATGTAGGCAGTCCCACAGCATGCAAGGGATGCGTCTGGCCCCGTGATGGAGGAAGGACTGTAGAGTCTTGGAAATGGTATTGTCTTCCTGTAGGTTGCCAGGACACAACTCTCTGTCAACATTAAGTAATTAGAAAATGATGAAAATGAAAGTCAGTTCATGCACAGTTACTAAACAAGCGTTTTATTTTCATTTACTTCATGTTTATATATATATATTTACTTTAATTTACTTTTAATTTACTTCAAATTACAGCCTAACTTCTGTTCTGGTCCAGGAGAGTTTTAAAATTTCATAACTTTCATGTCCCCTGAATCTTAAGCTTGTTAAGAATATGGAATTCCTTAATTGTACTAGTAACTATTTAAAGATAGATTTTCTGCATACCACAGTTACTAGAAAGAGCATGTTATTGTGCCATTTGTGGACAGCCCTTTGAGTAACAACCCTGCATCTTCTAAATTTTGGCTTAATGATTTTCTTTTGTCTTTTGGTTGTTTGCAACTGCTCAATGTAGTTTTTCTCTGTTGTCTTAAGGTACCTGAGGTGTGAACTTTTGTGACTTTTGTTTACAATAAAAAAACCATTTGAGGGAGATTAATTTGGAACTCAATATATATTTAATACAGAGCAGTTCTTCCTTAGCCTGCAGGCCCATAGCTCAAGTAACCCACAATTAGGAGAGTGCTGGAAATGAAGTGGTTGGTCAGGGCCATTGTTTTGTTTTTTTCTATTAGAAACCTGTAGGCTGATGTGAAATAAGTGCAAATAGTAATTGCTTTCAGCTACCTTTTTGCTGTCCCTGCAGACTGCTTTTATCAGTCTTCATTTCCTTGCCTCTTCTTTGGTTGCAGGTATAGCTTTGGAGAAAAGCTCTTACCAGATGGGTATCTGGCCGACGTTTGGAGGGGAAGGACAGTGTGTCTATGGACATTTATTTTGTTCCTTGTGCCAATCTGCCAGCTCCATGCTGGCTCCATAATTACTGGCCAAGCCTGATCCAAAGGCTGTTATTGTCGCTGGACTGCCTGGACATCATCCCTAACCCATCTAGGAGAGCAGCCTAGTATTTGCACCATCAGCCTTAGTAGGTAACTCTTTAGTTAGTCCAAACTCCCTTACTGCTCTGTGTCAACAAAGAACAATGAGTACACTAAAAGGGAGATGGAGAGTGCCTTAGGGAGACAGTGAGCAGCTTGACATGAAAAAAATTGAAACAGTGATGGCAAAAGTCTTTGGTACCTGACAATTTTTCTTAAAGAAGTGTGGCAATCCTCCTTTATTGGTGTCAGTCCAAGTTTTTGTGGCATTGGAGCCCCTGGTTTTCATTGGTAGCTAACTTGGATTCTTTGTTAGGACCTTCATGTGCTACAGTTTGCATGAGCCAGTGGGAGGTTGGGCTGCCTTCTAGGAGTCATGAGACACCTGGGTTGGTAGGAAAGAAGTAGAGCAAAGGTAGTCATGCCAGGGATCAGAGAGAGCCACTGCCTGCTGGCAACTTTATTCCAAGTCTAAGGTGTTAGCAATAATGTGAGTGAGGAAAGACCCAAGGGTGATGCTTACTTAGCAAGGTCCTTGAGGAAATCTGTGCATTGTCTGTTAGTGGAGGGTCAATAATGCAGGGCAGGCAAGCTGAGTAAGGAGTGCTGGTAGAAAGGAGTGATGGATTTGTTTTGTTGGGTTAGAACTCTTCCTTACTAGTGTATGAAGCATCTTGCCTTTCAAAATGTACCTGTTTGTAGATTTTCATGCTGGGGAAAGAATTTAAACTCATTTTCACTTGTTTCACTGAGAGTGTAGTTATTGTGCAACAGTTGCCTTTCTGTTTCACCCTATGACTGTCTTCCTCAGCCTTTTATATAGGGTGTATTAAATATGGCATAGCACATTGATATCAGTGGGTAAAAAGATCTCTTAAAGCATGTAGTGGATGATATAAAAAAAGAGTAATTATGCAGCATAATACTAGTCTAATGAATAATATCATTGCAGGATTTTGGTATTCAATTCTATTTAATCATGAATACTTTTGCACAGTGCAGACACCAGATGTGTTCCTCCTTCTCTGTATTCAGTAATAGCACAGAAATTACTTCAAGCAGAATTTGACACTTATGGTCACTTATGGGCACATATATTCTAAGCACACAGTCATGTGCTTAGAATATATGTATTTTATTATTTTAGCCTAAATTCTACTTTTTGAGCTGAATTTAAAGTACTTCTTTGTTTTGTTTTAATCTGCTGATATAGAATGGTTTGATTTGGGCCTTGGAGAAGTCCTGGCTTAAGAAGTATGGGGAAAATTTTATGCCCTAGTATTTATAATTCTCTTTTTTTGGTACTGTCTCAGCACCTGGGGATATCTGTTTTGTGCTGAGGGGTGAGGACCTGCACAAAGTTTCTGTGGTTGTGGTAATCAGCTCCTGTATCAGGCAGTTTGGTGAAACAATGGGTCTGCAGAAAGGGAAGACTTGTCTTTGCATGAATTACATCGTGTCTGATTTCCACACCTTGCCTTATCTAAAGTCAGCCCTGCCCTAAACTATCAATAACATGCCTGGTGGTTAAGCAGTATTAAAAAAATATATTTATAGATATATATAGAGGAAAGCAAGGCAGGTATCAGTGAAGTCCCCTTCAGCACAGGGAAGTGAGAATGAATTGGTGCTACACCATTTGTTCAGGATCTCGAGTGTGGGGGAGACTTGACTTTTTTTAAAGTTCAAGATTAATCAGACTCTCAGGAATTAATATCCTGAACAAGGAACCAAATCTTGTAGGAGGATGGTTCAGTACCTTGGACGTGACTGTTTACCTGAAAAAGAATATGAAGAAAACCAGGATAGTTGTATAAAAGGGAAAGTATCGACGATGAAGAGAGA
>VWYI01021281.1:245-24298 GCA_013399455.1 Anthoscopus minutus | reverse complement strand
TCATCCCTGGACCCCTCTGAGGAAGAAGCCGAATAGGGTCTCCTGAGAAACTCCATATGAAGTCTCCATCTCTTCTGTGTCACCCAAAGAGCTGCACTCAGTCAACAGCACTCCTTAGGGCTCAGAGCTGATACCACTCTGGGCAGGGCAGGGAGTGCCTGTGCACCTGAGAATGTCCTTCCAAGGATGCTTCTCTGGGAAGGTTGTGGCACCCCGAGCACTGCCCAGGCCATGACACTCTGGTCCCAAAATAAAGCCTTGAGGGACACCACTCATCACTGGTCTCCACTTAGATGTAAAGGCATCAAACAGGATAGTCTGTCTGGATCCAGACAGCCAACTCCAGTCCATGCTTCCAATCCATGTCTTTCCAGTTTGGAGATAAGTATGTTGTTAAACATCAAAGGCCTTATAAGAAGCGTAGATAGATGGCATTGGTCATTCTTCCCTTGTCAACCATAGATGAGTGTTGGGAGGGAAGAGCAAATTCAAGGACAAACACAGGTTGAAAAGACAAGTCCAAGAAATTATCTACTTTAAAAACAGAGAATAAAATTAGGATCCAAATGAGAAAAACCTTTCTGAAGTGTATAATACCAAATTTGAACAAAAAGCTACTCCAAGTAGTAACAAAACAGAAACTTGAGGGAGAAAAATCCAGGTGAAAAGAAACTTCAGATGTACAGCAGATAAGAAGCTGTTGTGGAATAGGAAAGGCTGAGATTGCCTAGGAAACATAACTAAGAGAAGACCCAGGGTGTTGCAGAGGTGATGATTAACTTTTAAAAAGTTTCTGCTTTTCTGTAAAAGTAAATAAAATCAGTATGAATGCAGGTGTTAGAATTCCAAAATCAAAGTGAGCTTGATTTTAATTAAGAAAATAACACATATATGTCCCTCTGTCTTACAGGAACATGATATGTAACTGTCACATTTGTAAAGTTGAATGGTAAAATTTAAGGAAATGTTGTATAAACTTTTACTGATTTAATACAGCTGTCTTCCTGCATTTCTAATGACATGCAGTTTCAATGCTAATATTGTTATTACTATTGAAAATTCATTAGATTCAATGGCATAGGTGGAAAACCAGATGAAATGTTGGACATGCATGTGCAAAGTTTGTTCTTCTTACTTGAACAGGTTTTAATTTTTTCACTGTAGATCAACCCAAGAAACACAAAGACGTTCTCAAAGTCCAAGCAAATAAATACTGCTTCAGAGAAGGGAATCCTTTCACTCTCATTCATATCTTCTGAGTAATAAAGACAAATTGGTTATATCAACATCTTAATGTTTTACCACTAATTATGCAATCCCTTTTTCCATAGTGGTGGACTTCTGAGCTGGTGTTCGTGTTATTTATAAAAATGTAGATGGCCTACAATTTTGACTGAGACTATAGAAAATGAACTTTAAATACATTATGTACCATATGATTTTCAAAACCTGGCATTTTAAGATAATCAGAAAAAAAATTAAACTTTTAACATTTTAAACTTTTTCTATATGCTTACTTTTCATTCACAAGATGTGAAAGCAAAATAAGAAAAATATATTGGAAGTGCCATCATGACAGCCTCGTAGTAAAGCTTAGGTGAAAATTTATGATACTGTCTTTAGAGCAACTCTGTAGCAAGAAATTTCTAGGGCTTAGGACCACGTTGAATGATGTAGGGAAGGAAAATATTGAGAAGGTGCTAATAAATGAATGCCATCTGTTATCTGCATTAAATGAGGAAACGCTCAATTAAAAAGTAGTAGATCATTGCATAATTAAGGTCTGTTGCAAGTTATGTTTATGACAAAAAGAGAAGACATTTAAGGTATGGTAGACTCTTATTGCTGGCATTCCTTAATTTTCAGGTGTTCAGCTTCAAAATATCAGTCTCTGTGTGTGGTGATCTAAACCTATAGATATTTTTATTTCATTTGAATTAATGACATAAATAAAAATGATCATATTGAATATTCTGCAGATATCTTTTGTAGAAATACTGCTATGACATATCTTTGAATTGAGAAAAATATACTACTAGAAAAAAAATCTTTTAGAAATAATTTTATCTAGATGTAAGCATATATTACATTCACATCAGATATATATATTACATACACACATAATTAAATATCATTCCAGATAATGCTAGCAATATTATATTTTCAAACTTTAAAACTCATACGGTGACACTCTTTTTATGGTGCCATATTCTCCTTTGAACCAGAAAAATATCAGTGGAGCTGTGTGTCTCCTCCAAAATTCATCTATTTTCCTCATCTCAGTTTTTGACAACTAGATATCCCAATTTTGATGTTTAAACTTTTTTACAATAAACATATGGGAAAGCAATATCTGGAATTACCTTGAAAAAAGTTAAAATTAGAATGCATATACCAGTATATATTTTATTTTCTCAGGACCTTCTCCTAACATGATAGCATAATATAATCAAACTTTTTCCTAAATATCATAAAAATGGAATATGTGACATATCTATATATGTTTATGTAGAATGAAAAAACATTGAATGCCCTTCTAACTGGCAAGTAATCTGGTATTTATTAGGTTATAAAAGCTAATCTGTTCTTGTAAATCTTCCATTTCTACCACTGCAGGTGATCAGTTTACACGACTTTATGACAATACTCAATATCTAAATGAAATAGTTTTCTCTTAGTTGTAGCAGAGACTATTAATTTCATCAATTTTTAAATAAATATATTAATTTATTGTATATATTTAACTAGACTGGAAATTGTACACAGTCTTTGTCATAGTGCCAGTTACATTTACAATTTTTCAAAAATATGCATTTCCTGCATTTTATAAGTAAAGATACTAGGAAAGAAAATATCACCTTTAGCCATTATTCACAATGATTTGTGGACATGGCAATTAGACTTCCTCTGAGCCTTTTTTTTCCACCATTTGCTGAAGACCAGTTTTGAAAGTGATTACGTCTAGTTAGACAAAATTNGTTTTGAAAGTGATTACGTCTAGTTAGACAAAATTTGAGAAAATTTATAAAGATCAGTCAGCCTTCAGTAGAGAGAAGAATATATAAGTTGAGAAAGTTACAAGAGTAGAAACTACTGTCAATTGTTGTCATCTATCACATCAAGCAGAGCTAACTTTTCTCCCAACAGAAAAGAGAGGCAGTAATTTTCTGCACTTTCTAATGACTACAAGACAAAGTTTGTATAGAAATGTTCACACGAAGTTTTCATGAATTTTTCTAAAGAGCATTGACCCCCTAAAAGCTGATATAAAATTTGGCATATTTTTCTGATACAGCTTTGAAGTCACAGCTTTGAGAAATACAGAACAGGTACTATATCTTTCCTCTGTGTGTTTGCTAATTAGCCAGTCCACAAACACTTCCAGCTACTAAAGTACATTCTTGTCTTGTCTTCTTTCAGTAATTCATCCAGAAAACTTTCTAGAAAACCTGTGTTACAAAGGAATTATGAGGTTTTTATTAAATTTCCACAGTTAGTCAAATGTCAGATTGAACATTCTCAGTTGCTACGGTGTGAATTTTAATTATTTCAGTAAATTCCCACAGATAATATCAAATAATATGAATTCTTGAACATTAAAATGTGTTTCTTTATAACAAGAGAAACAACTCTAGAAAAATAGGAAAATCAATTTTTTATGTAGCATACTATGAGAACTGACCTAAACAAATATGAAGAGAAAGGGAATAACGTGATTATCTGCTTCCTTCAATCATCTTGACTCCAGTAACAAATTTCTGGAACAGTTCAACTCTTCAAGCCCAAAACTCAACAAAATTACTTGCATGGTAGGGATGGAGAGATAGAACAGAATTCAGGTGCATTATTTATGTTGTACTCTTTAAAACATAATTTTTTCAAGATTCCAGCTTAGAATAGAGCCTTGAATGAAAATGGAACCATCTGGATGCAATTCTGTGCAGTGGGCTCCAGGATGACCCTGCCTGAGCAAGGAGATTGGACCAGAACACCTCCCAGTGATACCTTCCAACCTTAGTCATTCTGTGAAATACTTGAAACTGTAAATCTTTTCCACCTTCAACTTTATGGTAATATTGGTTTATTCATTTGTATGTGACAGGACCATCCTGTGCCTACCTGGAAAAATCTAAAAAGCTGTTTTTCCTTTCCACCTTAGAATGAAACATGTAATTGAAGAAGAAGGGGTAAAAAAGTTTCCTAGAAACTGTTTTTCAAACCTTTCTTTTTAAGAGACCTGAAAATGTAAGTGTAATTTCAATTTAGGATAGATTAATTTGATATCTTTTAAATAAGCAGTTAATCTGTTGCCTATTTGCTAGAGTACTGAAACTAGGTGTTCCTTTCACTGCCTAAGAGAAGGCACACATTCATTTAAAATATATTTGCTAGTTAATTATTTATGTTGAATGAACAATACATATTATCCCTTGAAATATTCTTTCCATATTTTTAGAAACAATAGGGAATAAAGGAAACCAGGAAGGAAAGCCAGGAATTCCTTGTATTACTATATTTACTCTTTCGTCCTCAAACTGTCAATAATATAATGACCAAAGTTTGGAAAAAGACATTAAATGAATATATTTATGTATATATATATATATATATAGATATAGATATAGATATAGATATAGATATAGATATAAATATACACACATATATATACATATATATATACATATACATATAGTGATGCACTAATAGTGATAAACTTTGAGATTTTTATTGGTAGCATCAGGGTTATCAACCATACTGTCATGTGTTTTACACTGAGATGCATGTTTGATTTTCCTTCAATATTTTTAATGAAAAGTGGTTTTTATGTGAAGTGCACCAAATATTCCAGAATCCCATTTAGTATAAGACAGCACAAAGCATAAGAAAACTAGCAGTTTTGATGCAAGTTACTTGATTTGTATCAGAGGTAATTCATATAACTGTGCTCTTGTGTTATCCTGGTTGTACAGAATTTCTTCACAACAAATATAACTAACAAATATAAACTATCAAAGTTCTAAGGAAGTACCATACATGCAAAATCATTTTGGAACTTTAGACATCACACAGTTCACAATTGAACTGAAGATAGAATCCTCAGCTGGTATACATTTAAGTGTTTCTTTGCAATGATTTTTCATTTGTAACAAAATACATGGTTTGAAGATAGACAGGTTGGCTGATATAGCTTTGTTGTGTTAGAATGTTTATGCTAGTCCTATGTTCTTGCAATTAATTCCTTCTAAAATGTTTTCTGATTAATTCTGCTCTAAAGAGTGAATAAAGCGGTTTGTGTCACTAGATGAGGAAAGTAAATACACAAGAATTTTTTTCCTTTCAACAAAGTGTAAGGAGTCAAAACTGGTTAACTGTTCAACATTAAGAGATTTGTCACTGAGAGCTTCTGTAAATTTATACTAGATATGCTTAGTTCATATAAGATAAGTTATGCAACATTTAATATTGAGCATGAAGTGGAGCAATATATGTAAGCCACATGTTATAAGAAAATAATTTCTGGCAATCTATTTCTCTGAGGTATGAGATTAAGAATATCATTTTCATGACATATTGGAGGCTCTTTCAGTCGTTTTTGGACAATGGAGAGTTAAAAATAGGCACACAGTTTTGCATTTAAAAAAAATTTCTGTGTACATCTCAGTGTGACAGATATGCTTATATTCTGCAGAAATGTGCTTCTGAGTGACAGGAGCCTTGAAACGTTGTTTATGTGTTTAGCTCTGAATATCAAGGACATGATTTAGTAGGAAGCCATCATGTTAACACCATTAATAGCATTTCACCGACATTTATAATCCAATACTGAATAAGACCATTTACCTCTAAAACAGACTGTACAGAGTTCCCACATCTGAGTCACTGGTTTTTTATATGCTATCAAAAGTTAAAAGTTTCTTATTGAAATAGTCATCCCCTAGTAAGGAAATACATTAATTGATGAGCTCTGTATCATAAACATGAAAGCATATACTTTGTAGTTGTGGTTGTCATTGCCAGAAATTCTGCTTGCTTTTTCTATTATTAAAATGAATGTCAACACAGAGGAAAGTATGTTCCTGCTGTCACAGGGTGTATGCTTAGACTACATCTGAACATTGTTTTTCAGGGAGAAGTGTTCGATGATTTGATCACCTGTCTGACACGTCTCTGTGAAATGTCTTGCAGAGCCTTCAGTTCTCTTTCTCTTACCATCTGTGTAGCAAAGAACAAAGCCCTTTTTCCTATAAGCTATGCTGGCATAGAAAAAAATCAGAGGCATCCATTTGGGGCTTTTGTTGTCCAGGTGGAATTCTTGTTTCTTCCACAGAAACATAGAAAATCAATATCACAATGTTTTTTTCCTGTGTGTTTTCAAGCCAATATCTAATAATATATTTCTATAATCTGTCACACATCTCTCTATTTTTTTTCAGTTTCCAGAATTCTTTCACAAACATATCAGAACAATGGCATGTAATGCATGTTTCTAAATTGTAATGTTATGGATTAAATCACTAAAGATTAAATATTCCAATAGTTTTTAAAATAGGGATTATTAGTTGAATTCTTTCAGCAGAATAGGCTTTTTCATTTTAAAGATAACAATGATATCCATTCTTGCCAAATCAAGATATAATATCCTATTGTTCACTCATGCTGATGCTCCATGCACCTGTATCGTATTGCAGATTGTTCAGCTTCCTGGCCAGAAGAACATACTTTAACTATATAGTTACATAAAGTTTACAAAGTTTACAAAGTTTACAAACTCTTATAGTTTGCAAAGATGTCTTATATTCTCTATATCAAGAGAGGAAAAAAAAAGATTTTGCCAAAGCAGCAGCAATTCTCCAGGATTGTAAGATTCTATACTTGCTCTTATAGTACTAAAGACTGTTTTGTTACATTGTTACTATTAATCATAGAATATTTTAAAATTTTCTTTAAATTAGATGTAAAAGGGATATAGATTCTGACCAGAACATTGTCTAAGTCAGTGGGTAAAGGATAACAACCTCTTTTTGCTGATGTTCCTTTATACAAGCCATGACTTACTCAGAATAACCATATTCTGAAGATTTTAGTGACTGCTATATAGGCAAGACTACTTGACCATCAAGGACTTTTACAACAGACAATGTCTCTTTTTCAGAATTTTCACAAGTCTGTACAAGGTAAGTTGATGCTGCCAAATATTGAGTCTAAACTAAACTGGAGCAAGATATGGAGACACATTTTTTTTTTTTTGGGAGTAAAGGAAATGCACCTTTCTGGGAGGCTCCAGAGGCCCCAGAATTAGGGCAAAGGAGAGAGTTCATAGAGCACTAGTAGTGTTCATTAACTTTTGTTGCATTAGCCATAGACACATGGATATTTAGAGATTTTTTTGTGGCATTCTCTCTGTTTTTAACAAGGGATGTTACACCAAATACCACAAACCTACATTTTCTGAATAGAGAGCCCTCCAGGGTTTTCAAACATAAAATCAACATCCCAATAAACTTCTTTTTATTTAAATTGACTTATTAAAAATTTAAAACACATGAAAATAGTTTCAATGAAATAGATAAATAGTTAAGGCAAATCTGTATGCTTGTCAGAAACTCCATATTAAGAATTAAGAGAAGGGAGACAGGTTTCTGACATATCTGTACTTTTTTTATGGCTAAAGGTAAAATTGTTTTTTTATGCTTAATATTCTTTTCAAGTTTACCTGATCAAACCACAAACTAAAAAATGTTGCCAGATAACTTACACTGGTAATAATCATAAGCTTTAATCACAGTTAAAAAGAATGATACAATGCTGTTGCTTTGTTTATTTTTTTTAAATAGCAGGCTTGCTACAAGAGGCAAGTTATCATGCTTCAAGCAATTTTAAACATTGATCTGACTGTGAAATACAATAACAGATTGCACTTTGAAAACTGGTCACTAGCAGTGCATTGTCAGCAGGCCTAGACAGTAATCCCTGAGTGTTGTAAGACTGCTGCCATTAATAAATGAGCTTGTTAGTTGAAAGCTGGCATAGACTTGAGTGGTTAAGAGGATTACTGCTATAAATCATATTAATTTTTTTTTAAACATTCAAGGTCTTATTCATTAAGGGCTTTTGCAACAGAAACAGCAAGCTACATGAGGATATGATTCCGTTTTGATAAATGACTGAGACTTTGATTTTGCAAATGCTTGCGGTGGGCTCTTTGAAGAGTACTTAAAGGAATCAGTTATTTAATTTCTATACATGAGGTCCATTTTCTTTGTAGGAAGTCAACACACTAGTCAGTCATGCTCAAGCAATGAGGAAAACATAGATTGAGATTCCATAGGTTAGAGATCTTGGCAAAAGACATGTTTCAAACACTGTGCTTGTTAGGTACTCATATATGTAATTTTCCTTAAGGCAGTGTACTTTCATGCATAGTAGCAGCATTATTTTAGATCTGGACTTAATAAAATAAGACTGCAAGGAGTGATAAAAATTATCAAAGGGCTGGAGAATCTGTCCTGTGATGAAATGTTGAAGAATGATAGGATCATGAAATGGTTTGGGTTGGAAGGAACCTTAAAGATCATCTAGTTCCACTCCCCTGCCATGGGCAGGGGCAGCTTTCACTAGACAAGGCTGCTGACATGCTCATGTCCTCTAGCAACCAGTTCAAGTGCCTCACCACCATCATAGTGAAGAATTTCTTCCCAATATCTAACCTGAACCTGCCATTTTTCAGTTGAAAGCCATTAACTTTATTTTCTCTGCAGAGGACGTACTGTATTCCAGTACAAAAAGGTTAGCTACAAAGATGGAGGCTCTCTCCCCACAAGGAATCACATGGAAAAGACAAGGAAGTACAGGTAAAATTTGCTTTGAGAGAAGTTTCATCTCAATTGAAAAAGGAATGATTTACAATGAAAACCATCAATAAGGAAAAGCCTTCCCAGGACCATGGTAGATACACCATCACTGGGGGTTTTCAAGATAGAATGAAACAGTTTGCTTACTGCACTCTTCTAGGGTTTCTTTCCCTATAAAAATGGATCAGATGATCAGGAGTAGGTTTTGCCCTTTGTATTTCTTAACCCTTGTGATCCATTTTTGGCACATGCTTTTCAAGGTGAAAAACTATTTTTTATGGTCTTCCTGTACTCAGTTCCTGTATTTCCATTGACTAAATAACATGTACTAGAATCTGTTTTAAGTACTCCCAATCAGTGCTTAGCAATGAGCTATTGAAGTTCTGAGATATCCTAAGAAGAGTATAAGTGAATATTTCTGTAGGTACCTTCCTTACTCATCCAAGACAAATGACCAATGCCTAGTGACATCTAATTGCTAGGCTTGACCATTTCTATACTGCATATCAGCAAGACAAATGGAGGATATTGTAATCTGGAAATTAGTTAAATATGAAATGAGGACAAACAGAAGTTCTGAATTTTATTCTGCCTTAAATGGTAATTTCAAGGTTTCTGTGATACAGAAGAAAATTTATCTTGCATTTTATTTCTCTCTACATTCCTTATGCCTAAGACCATATCTAAATCAACTGGAAAGAATTTTTTCTTTGAAAAAACCCAAACCCCATGAAATCCCAGCAAAGCTTTCAAAATTTGTACATGCACATTCACATAAGCATGCTCAGCTGTCATTTGGCAATAATGTAAAACTTATTTAGCTTTTTAGTCAAAGACTTCCGAGAAAGAAGCTAGTTACTGCTTAGGTGTACTGGAAGCCATGCTCAGAGAAAATTTTTCTTACTTTTTATCTTTTCCTGTTGGTATTACATGCTGCTTATCAGTAAGAATGTCATAAGGTAAAGTACATCAGCATCTGCATCATGTACTCTTCATTCATCCTCAGAAGGGTGTTGATCCTTCTTGCCAGGGCATCAAACTTATCACTATGTCTTTTTTTGTTCCCAATCTTCTGTTTTCTGCTCCAGGAATACAATATCAGGAAATGAAACACTGATGTTGCATTATGAATCAGCTGAAGTAACAGTAAAGTTGCAAGACTGGCAACATTTTAAAGTCTTGTCTTCCAGCTTTATGGGTGTTTTCTGACAAAGTAATCATAAGAATTTATAACTGACCTGTGTGTGACCATCTAAATGCTACAAGGAAGAGATATTCTATAAGCGTTCCTCATAATTTAGCATCTTTAACCTGTTAAAGAAAAAAAAATTGTAGAAATGCCTAATTATATATTATATATCAACTCAACAAGTTGATGGAACTTGAATATTTATTATGTATGGATTAGATCTACTTTTGATGGTGGTTACAATGAGATATTTGTGCCTATATTATACAGAAAATTTGGGACTAAACATGAAATAATGTCTGAAGATACACTGTAATGCTTCTTTTATACCTGATAAATGAAATGGGAAAGAGACAACTTCCAATTTGTTCCTTAGGAAAATATCTTTGCAACTTCAAACAATTTAAGCAAGAGAGATTTTATTTATCTTTAAATAAAATATATTCTTTTATATGGATGTATATATATTTATATGTTGTAGATGTGTTTGATATAATGAATATTGAATTTAAATTTCTTTCATATTTTACTGAATGTTTCAGTCCATAAATCAGCCAGTAATAATAGAGATAATATAATCTTTTCTTATCTGGATCTGGATAAATGCAAAAATGAAACTTCGAAAAATAGATCTAATAAAAATCATAAATGTGGATTTGCTTAAAATTCTTCAGAAACATTAGCTGGCTTTCCTCAATATGACTTCATGGGATATCATTCATGAATTCCAGCTAATGAGAGCTCAGCTTCTGGAGTTGTCTTAAAGACCTGCAGCAGAGTAGTGAGTCTTTAAAATGTACAGTCAATCTAATTCTATATAAAATCTAATTCTTGAGTAAATAAAATATGCAGAACGAAATGTCTGAGACCTAAGAATAATTTTCATAATTGGCAATGATTTAAAAAATGCTGTAACTGTAATATTTTTATGAGCTTTGAAGTCTCATTGACCTCATTAACTCACTGAGGGAGAAGAAGGTAATATATACTCAATTTGGCAAGGAAAAAAATTAACAAAATGAAAAACTCAAAATTATATGCAGTGGTAGTGCTAATTTTGGTATATTATTTTGTTCACTACTATACTTCATTATCTGATGTTTTTATAATTGGCAGAATTTTCTAGTCAATCTTTGTGACAAATATAATGAGTAAGTATCAGTCAGAAATGTTTGTGCTACTTTTAAGACACTGAAATGCTCACTAAACTTCTAATCTTTTTTTCCAAAGATTCTTCAGATCAATCTTCATTCATAGCTGTGTGATAGAAAGGTTCATAAAGCCTGGGTTTTTTCACCTGCAAAAATCAAATCTATCACAGTATATTGATAAATTTATTTGGATATATATTGCGAATGCAACTGGATATTTTCTCCAAAATCTGATTTCAAAACTCATTGATATCTCAATTTAAAATAATTTTATATTCAACGGGAGCCAAAAAGAAGTGTGGACAATGTGAATAGAGAGAGACACTGTGCATTAACAATGTGATCTCTCACTCCTTTTTCTGAGATCAAAACCGATTGAAGCAATGGTTGAAAAAGACATATGGCGCCAATCAATTTTCATCTTAAATGCTAAGTTTTACTTTTTATAATGGCAGAAATAATATTTTGATGTGATTGTCTCCTCTTCCTGCAATTGTACAGGAATGTGTTTTATTAGAGTGGAACCATGTTCATTGAAAATCCATTCCCAAAGAATTCACATAAAAATATCCTGAGAAAATCTAAATTAAAGAGACCCAGACTAATATGAGGGTGTAAATCCTTGCCTCCATGAAATTATTTCAGAGCATTTAGAAAAAACCAAGGGGAGAATCTAGAAGGCACAGTTTGCTATTTGAATTACAATACCATTTTTTGATTTTCTGTTCAACTGTTTGTTGAAATACTCCTCTTTGGGTGTGTATCCAAGACCTTATACAATGCTAGTTCATAATTTAGGCGCCACTGTGTGATATTGTTCACATGCATTTTTATAAGCGAACAAATTTTCTTCTTTATGCAGTGTGGGAGTAAAGGAAACAGATCAAAAAATATTCTTAAATTTAATTAATTTTCATGTCTGCTTTTCATGAGCCATTTTCTTCATATAGAAATTTTGAACCATAGGAAAAATATTTAAAAGCTATTTGCTTAGACAATACCCTATTATATCTACAGACTGACTAGAAGTCTGGTAATCCCTCTTGTTTCTGGTAGAACATGGATACCTTTTATTACATGAACTACCTCCCAAGAAACAGAAAATTAAGTTGTAAGAGAGACATTTGATAGTAAGTTTCATGTGGTTAGGGAAACTAATATATTCTGCATATATGTGTCTGGTGCACGGGCCTTGACTTTTTCAGCAAGTTTTAAAATTCATTGGTACATATGCATGCACATCGTACTACACCCTTTAGTTTTATTACACATTTTCAAAAGGCACAGGCCTTCTGAACAAAAGCAGAACAGTAGATTTTGTCATATATGTACAAAGAATATTGACTGCATTTTACACATGCATGAGATCAGGAGCCTACTAGGTGGTGGTTACCAGCGGTTGGTAAACTTACCAAATTGTTAGTATGTTAACACTTTTATACATGAAAAATGATAAGTATATATTGTTAAGCCTGTATAAATGAAACTTAATGAAATACTAAGTTTGATCAGGATATTTCAGGATATATATGTGTTGTAATTTCCATTTAGAATATCATAATGATTAATACAGGATTAACATGCCACTGATATAGCATAGGATTTAAAAGTGCTTACAGTGCAATGAAGTTGTTTCATTTTTAGTTCAACATAAAAATAAATGCTGTTTCTAACTGGCAGAAAAAAAAGATCCAAAAGCCTTCTCAGATCTTTAATGCTCATAAATAGATGGGACCTTGAATTAACATGTTCTTTGACAGGAAGCACCTTTATCAGACATTTCCCCTAAACATGGATCTGAAACAAAAGTCATTAAAGGGTTTTTTGTCCTTTCTTTTCCTATTTTTCCATTGATTTAAATTGGCTGGCTGCCAATGTGTAGAATCAGCATGCTAAAATCCAGCAGGACAGGAAGATGAATTAAACAATACACAATTTAAACAGATCCACTGTGCTGAATCAGGTCTGACTCACAAGGAATAATACTGAGTCACCAGAATCAGTGTGTTATATTGTAGGAAGTTTCTAATTTTTAATATAACCTTGCACAGAGCTTGAAACATGGCAAGAACAAAGGGTTACATAATGAAGCTGCAAGTGAAAAAAGATTAATGTATATTAATATAGAGTGAGAAAAGCTAACAATCTGGAAAAGAAGAAAACATTTAGGACTTCAGAGTGGTTTTAAAGAGCTGATATCTGAAAACTATATCTTCAAGGAGGTGACTCATTACTTGTACTACACACAAGAGAGAAATTATTTGGTAATTATTTTCCAATTTCAGAATAAAATTATGAACTTCAGTTTTCTGTTCAGTATGCTTTTTAGGATTGCTGCTGTTTCACTGATGGGCCTACTTCACAAAGATCTGCATACCTACATGCTCGCTCTCATGCATGCACACACACATAAAAACAGGTCACCCACAGTACCCACAGAATCACAGAATTAATCAGGTTGGAAAAGACCTCTGAGATCAAGTCCAACCTGTGACTGCACACGACCATGTTAAATAGACCATGTTGCATCTGATGCCTCATCCAGTCTTTCCTCAAACACCTCCTGGGACTTCAGCTTCTCCATCCACCCTGGGCAGCCCATTCCAATGCCCAATTACCCTTTCCGTGAAGAAATTCTTCCTAATGTCCAACCTACATGTTCCCTGTGTCCTCTTGTCCTGTCACTGGTGATCTGAGAGCAGAGACCACTCCCCACCTGGGTACAACCTCTTTTCAGGGAGTTGTTGAGTGTGATAAAATCACCCCTGGCCCTCATCTTCTCAAGACTGATCAACACCATCTCCCTCAGCTGTTCCTCATAGGACGTGCTCTCCAGACCTTTCATCGCCTTTGTTACTTCCCTGAACATTCCTGAACCTCAGTGTCCTTCTTGCAGTGAGGGGCCCAGAACTGAACATGGGATTTGAGGTGCAGTCTCACCAGTGCTGAGCACAGGGAGACAATCCCTGCCCTGGCTCTGCTGGCCACACTGATTACAGGCCAGGATGCCACTGGCCCTCTTGGCCACCTGAGCAAACTGGTGGCTCGTGTTCAGCTGGCTGTCAGTGAACATCCCCAGGTCCTTTTCTGCTGGGCAGCTTTCCAGCCACTCTGTCCCCAGCGTGTATCACTGCATGGGGTTGTTGTGGCCAGGACCTGTTACTGTCCAGGTATCTGATGGGTTAGCATTAATGAAAAGGAAAAAAGATCATGCAATTGCCTAATATATTTACCCTCCAATAAGTTCTAGTTAACTATAACATAATAGGTCACAATGCCTCCTATCAAAACACTCCCACAGACAGAAACAAATTTTGTTCACATTCTTGAGAAACATTTAGGAAATGTATACAATGAAAAATCTATTGCATAAAGTAGAAACAGACCAGGAAAGTGGGACAACATAAAAAAGAAAACTGATTCCTTAATAAAATTGAAGCAATAATGGATAGTACAGAAACAAACTTTGGGAAAAGAGGAATAGAAAAATCAGGAATATTTTAATTCTAGAACAGGAAAAAAGCAACAGAAGCACCTGGTATGATCAAAATAAAATCAACAAGAAGTGACATATGTTTTATGATCCTGGATTGCACAAGATGAGTTCATATGAAATATTTTCATTTATGATTGACCAGATACTTTGCCCTATAGTGCTTTTACATTCTTTGCTACTGCAACTTTTTCCTTCTCATTTGTGGGCTTGGAGGGTTGCGTATTTCACATAATTAGTAAGTGTTGTCAAACCAGAGCAAAGCAGTGCAGTAGCTGGCTGACTGCCCAGAAGTAGAAACAGAATAGTAAAATCTTGCAAACAGGACATGAAGAGAACTTAAACAAGAGACAAATCCTCTATTTTTGGCACATACTCAACTTGGCAAACTGGGAAATTACAGATGGAAAGTGAAAAAAAAAAGAAAGCTATGAAAAAATAAAAGTAAGACATGCAGTTGGATAATTTTGAAAAATTCATCGTTCCATCAGTCTTTGGATAGCAGATGCAACATATGACATAGAACATACTAATGAAAATGAATCCGTTCAAACTGGAAATTCCTGAGATAAGTAAACTAAACATATCAGGGAACCCATTACATTCATACTAATTCAACTTATTCAAGATAAACAGGAGTAAATTTCATTCTAGGTTGATGGATCAGCAGCAGAAGAAATAGAGGTATGCCAGCTCAAAGATGTAGAAACTTCTTTTAATAAATTTTGTAAAGAAATGAAAGGTTTGGAATTTGATTTTGGTTTTTTGTTGTTATTTTTTTCTTTAAACCCAGACATCAATATAGAGATTGACTTTCAAAACAGTATTGACATTTTTAGGGGGAAAAGTCTCATTTTGTCTATATTTGTTGCCTCTTTCATTTTCTCCCTCTTCTATAAGGTTGTGAACTTTTACTTTCACTTACTTCTGATAAGAAATTTAATTATGGGTCCACAACTTTCTTCTGATTTATTCCGACATGCAACCAAACCCCTCCAGCAGGTTGGGGAAACAATCAGGATAAAACTGAGAAAATTATTGGGCAGAGATAAAGGAAATTAAATATTTAAAGCCAAAGCTGGGCACACCAGCGGTGCAAGGAATTAATTCCCCACTTCCTATGGGCAGTCAGGTATTCAGCAGTCTCCAGGAAAGCAGCTCTGGATGACATGTAATGCTGACTTGAGAAGACAAACACCATCACTCCAAATACCCCCCTCTTCCTCCTTTTCCCTCAGCTGTGTATTCTGAGCAAGATGTCACATGGTATGGGATATCCCTTTGGTTTGCTGGGATCAGCTGTCCCAGCTGTGCCCCCTCTCAGATTCTTGTGCCTCTTTAATAGGGAGAGGAGAGCTTCTCCCTATTAAAGGAGAGACCCCCAGCCCCTTTAACAGGGAGAGGGGAGAGGCAGAGGTCTTTGTGTAAGCACTGCCCAGCAATAGCTAAACCATCGCTGGGTTATTGAGAACGTTTTCACCATAAATCTAAATGTGGCCCCATACTAGCCACTGTGAAGAAAATTATCTCTGCCACAGTAAAAACCAGCAGGAGTTTATTTTGCAGATCACAGAGTTATAGAATAGTTAGAGCCGGTAGGGACCTCTGGAGATCATATTTAATTGAGTCTTTCCATTACTGTATTTTATCTGACTATCTAGAAATCTAGGGATAAACATAAAGTCTAACAGCTCTGGAAGGTATTTTCTTAATACAGAGAAAATGTAGAAGGAAAGCACATTTTAGTAGCCTAATTTATACATTCCAAACATGGGAGTATATTAGAGATAAGAGCCAATGTGTTGACAATAAAAGAGTTCGTAGTCCATAACCTGCGAAGCCACTGTGATGTCATCAACAAAGCTTTAATAACTGAAAGAAATAGATCAAAGAATTTGCAATTTTCTGTAGAGGACATGTACAATACGGAAATTTTTTGTCTTATTTTCTCCCCAGGTTGTTAACTTTCCAATAAAGATACCATACATAAGTCACATGTACCTGATCCAGCAAAGCTATACGTTTATGATGGGTTTTTCAGGCTAGGTCTGCATGCAGGTGACTTACATAAATACACTTGATGTTTTCTAGATAAACTTACCCATGTGATATATTTAAAAATATTTCAAATTTTAAAAAAACCCACCCCACAAGGAAACAAACAAAAAACCCCAAGCAAACAAACTCAAACAAAAGGTCTGTGAATGGGTGATCACCAGTGAATGCATATTGTCCAGAATTCAGATTTGTGTGACCTCTTCTGCTCTTGCTTGTGATGCAAATGATCTCTGTGTCAGTACTCTGTTTTAATAACCTCAAAAAATTTTGGTAGGTACTTTTATATACATACAGATTACATCAGGTTAAACATAAATACTGATATGAATAAACTCATTTGATTTAGAAGTTATCCAAAACACCTGACAGTGTATTGAAAAACTCCATCTGTGTCTGAAATTTGTGATTGAATTAAATCATGCATGTTGAAACTTCACACCCTATCGTGCTGTGAGATGTATATTATCTGATTAGACAAACAACTAGCCAATTTAGCATGAGAAGGGCCACTCATATTGTTCCCTAAATTGCTTAATAGCTACTATAAATTGTGAAAATAGTTCCTCTTTCTTATTGGCTTTTTGTTTGTTTGTTTGTTTGTTTTAATTTAAAAAAAATTCCAAGATCACCAGCAACTTCAGAGAAAGGCATTTCTGAAACACTTGCAGAATCTTGGCATATGTTTTGATTCTACTCTGTCTGGTTACATTAGACTGTGTAATAGGGTGAAGGTTTTACCTACTATCACACTCAGGAGATTAAGCACAATATGGTCCTTCCATATGGTATTTTTGCCTAAAAACCAATGAGATTAGAATGCCTATGCTGAACATCACTCCATATGTTCATCAGAATAGACTATAGGTCTTGATAGAACTGGGGATTTTTTAAAGATTTAAATTAATATCTTTAACAGTGCCTCAGAAACATCTCAAGCACTGCCAATAATTATTGTGTTTCATCCTCTCCCTCTTCACAATTATGCTATTATGTATTATGCTAATAGCCATTTTGTTTGTTTCCAGTAAGAATTTTCCTTTGTTAAGTCAACATAATTATTTCACTTCTATACTGAAAAATTTATACTCTATTTAGGAAAAATACCTGGTTTGCATTTAAACATATTGTACACTCAAGGCAGAAAAAAAAAGATTAAGTCAACAAACTCAGTCACATTGGGGGTTTTTTGCTAGGTATTTCAGTGGTTAGTAAATTGAATCTTTGCAGACACATCTAACTTCATGACTAATATTTTTTACATTTAATCTTGATACTGAACTCACATTATCCCTTTAATTTATGGAATTAGAGAGCAAAGAAATCACAGGTTTTGGAAAGCATGTGTACAACCCCAGTAGTAATATTCACAGTTCTCCCACATAGAAAAATTCCTTCTCATCTCCAAAGTCTTGAGTAACTAACAAATCCTGGAACGTATAAATTATTTTCTTAGCATTTTTGATTGTCCACCAATTTAAGAATAAACTCCAACATTCCTCTATTTTCTTCTGTCTTAGGTGAAGCACAGATGTTTTTCCTTTCCAGATGGACTTGGAGTGAAACCATATCCTGAAGGCAAGGAGGCTGAAAATCAGCATAGAAAAATAACAGTCAAAGAAGATACTCATATACTTTGCTCAAGAAAGCGAATCTTTACAGACCTTTATCTTTGAATAGTTTATATAAGGTTTCAACTTAAAGCAAAATGTATCATTATATTTTCCAAGTGTTTAGAGTTGTGGTTTTTGTAGGTTTTTGGGGGGTTTTTTATGAGGGAAATCTGTTTTTGTGTTGGTCGTGACCATTCATTGTTCTTTTCTTTTAGTTGGTCTTTGACTAGATATTGGATAGTGTAGTGGCTTCTCTTCCACTATGTCTTACTCACCAAGTTTGTTTAGGATACAGTCGATTAATATTCTATTATCTCATTTAACATGAAGCATAAATATAAAAAACCACAAGAAGCCACTGCTATTACTAATGCTAATTGTCACTCAAAATGCTCTTATATATTTTAAATAAGATATGTAATGGTTCCTTGAAAGGTGAAAAATTCTTATATTTAATTAGGCTTCTGTTTTTCTGAATTATTATATTGCACAAGAAAATATCTCCACTCCATTGGCTTAAGGTATTTTTACTTTACACTACAAATCTTACCTAAAAAGGGATTATTTTACACATCATTGCAATCTTTATAACAACCTAAACAGACTTTTCAATACTGCTTGCAGCTATCATTTAGGAGTAATAATAGAGTGGGTTCAAAAGAGAATATCCCATCATACAGTATCTATCTAGTAATTTTCCTCCTCTCTCTTGTATCTTAAGAAGGATTTGCTTTTTTCAATTGACTGTTTCAGCTATGAGAATTCAAACTTAAATTTCTTTTATTCACTCTAGCCTGATGACAGGAAATTGGAGTTATTCATGGTTGTGTCCAGCAACATGGTCATTTTATGATATTTTTCTAGCTCTGATGTGTTTTTAATAGCTATATCAGTACAAAGAGATTGAAAGTAACACAAAATAACAGGGCAGTGGAAGCCAAATGCAAAATCAATATAACAGATTCTCAGAGTATTTAAATAGAAGTGCAAATAAAACAAACAAACAAGCAAACTACTGTGACTTCATTTTTGCACAAGTTTCTGCTTAGTCCATTTTTTAAAAAAAGATAAAAGTATATCTAGTCCTGTTGTAGCTTGATCAAATGATGGCAACTCTTCTTTGAGACCAGTTCTATTACTGTAGTGGAATAACCCAGATTATTAGTGTTATTTATTGCAGCCAAGTTATGGGTAAGTTCACACTGATCAAAGTGTAACCATATCTATAGAAGCAAAAAAAAAGTGTCTCAAAGGTACCATTTTTAAAAATCACATTAATACTTTGTTAATTACCTCAGTAAAACAGAAATTCCTCCATTTACTTACAAAACACATTTAGAACCTTTAGGTAGAAATAAATCAGTAAAAACAGTATTAAAGATCTAAAGAAAAGTTTTGTAGCTTGGGCTCAAACTATGTCACTATTTTGTGGTGTAATTATCATATTTTTTCCATATGATAGGGAGATAGGAATTGGAAATATACCAGTTATAAGATTTTTTTTTCCCCAATGTACAGAATCATTTTGTCTCCTACCTTGGCTTACAAACCAGAAAAGTGGAAATGATATTTCAGAGTTTTAAGACTGAGATTCACAGACTCAGAATCTCTGTTAAGATCTAAGGATTAGTATTTTCCTTTAATTCAGCAAAGTGTATTATTTTAGCTTCAGAGACTTCTTTGAGATTTCACTGTCTCTTTCTGTGGATGCTTTTAAGCATGTTATCTTAAAAAATATAAATAAAAACAGAAAATTGGAAATACTTGTAAAATAAGGTTTCAGGACCTGCTTCCTAACAGGAAGAATTTTGGGGTTTAGCTGCATATGAACTGTTAAAACTATTTCACCCTTTATGTCAATTATTTGCCAAAATAAAATATGAGGGTTGTGGTGCAGAGAAGTTCCAGCAATTGAAAAGATAAATTTTGATGTTGTATACACAAAAGGATCTTTAACTGTTTCTTTACGCAAAACCTGTTGGCAGTTCAAGAGCTCAAATCCTCCCATAAACCCTGTAAAACCTCAGTCTATTAAAGAAATGGGGTCAGCAAAACTATTATAAAGAAAATTATCTTAGAAAAACCTTCCTAGTTGCAAGTCAACTTGTACATGTAAGCTGTCAAAAAATAAAAAATCTTTTAGCTCATATGTGTGATTAATGTGAATGATATGTTTAAGACTAGTGACATATGTTTAGGACATGCAGTATTTGGATTAACTAAGTGGCATTTCCAGAGTACATTTTCCTGACTAAAGAGCATGAGCAAATCAACTGCTTGCATCCAATAGCTTTTAAGACTGTTTGTACTAAGTGTACATTCATAAATTGCCCTCAGAATCTGTGCTAGTTTTAGGTATTGGCAACTATATGCTTACAGGTGGATTCTCTTTGTCTCATCCTTGTCAACATACATACCTACAAACCATACATATCTATAGAGAAGCCTGGATTGGCCTGTTCCAGGACTCTGTTTCTTGCTGATATAGAAAGCATTTCTTAATGGAATCATACAAAAATAAAGTTGCAGGGGAATTCCGAAGTCATCAAGTCCTGCTCCTGCTCTGAGAGTGGCAAACCTTGAAGTTAAATTGACCTGCTAAGTGGTTTGTCCAGCTGAATGGTGGCTGTCTCTAAGGTCAGGGATTGTACATGAGTGCAACCTGCAAGAGCACTTAATCATTCTCATTGAGAAGCTTCTTTTTTTCTTTCAGTATTTTGACATATCTTTGCTCTTCTCTGTTCATGAAATACTGGCTGGAAGGTTTCTGAATGCTTCTTTTTTATGCAATCAGATTCAAAACAGCCGTGAAAAAGGACTTTCAGGTTATCCGTACAATCCAGGGGGAGTCATTCCCTCACATACACACATACCCCTCTCCCCACCACTGCATGCATGCCACAGACACACATAAATATGAACAAATCCATTGGCTTGGTTCCAGTCCTTTTCATGGAGTATCACATACAAAAACTTGACAATTTGTGATCCAGACTGTTTTGGGGTGGGGGGAGGAGGGAATATTCATCTGTTTATGCATTCATTTTTCTCTGACAGAGAATGAAGACTAATTTATTCTCAAGTGAAACTCAGTATTTGGATCAATTTGCATGAGAGTTACTCTCTTTTCTGTGCCAGATTTATTGAGATAATATATTTCAATATTTAAAGTAGGTAACACTTTGCATCATCTATTTAGTTTGACATATTTATTTGTTGATGTAACTTCTGTATAAAAATATGTAGTTACAAAAGGTTGCATTTCTGCTGTTGTAGGATCTGTTGAGACATTATGGAGCATATTTCACACTCGGTGCTCAATTAAAAAAAAATAATTTGGAAAAATGTTTAAATAGTAACTATTTATTCCTTAACCAGAGATCTAGCGATTTTTCTATTGAGGAATGTTGTCTTGATGACAAAAGACTTAATTTCCAATACTGCATATATAAAATGTAAAATAGGGTTGCAAGGAGAAAACAAAAGCAAGACTTAAACATCTTTCTGCCTACTCCATACCAGCTTTGTTTTGCAGTTTGAGGATCCAAAACCCAAAAACTTAGATTTAACCCATCCCTTCTGGGGCAGAGTAGAAACTGGGCCTTCTTTCTGGGCTGCCATGCATGGTACTATAGACAGCATTTTACAAAGCCTAAAAAGATCTGTCATGAAAAGTTTTCATCAGAATGCCTTGGAAACCTCATATCTTATGGGCACTTTCTGTTTTCATCACAGTTTCAAATTAATTAGTGAGACAACTTCAAAAGCTTTAATCTAGGCTATGGTATTAAGAAACATGCATTAGTCATTTCCTGTTTTCATTGCTACGTTGCTTGTTTAAAGAGTTCTTTTACTTTCATCGAAGGCTGTTGAGGACCTTAATGTACAATATTGACAGAGTAATAAAAATAGCAAATTATGTTTCTGACCATGGGCCAACTTCATTAAATTTTCAACCATATCAAAAACAATATGGAGGACAAAGGAAAAACAACCTTATTCAAGTTTAAACAGGATTGCAACTGAAATGTAATGAGGAATAACCTGCATATTCTTTTGGCTAAATAACTTCCCCCTGCACACTCCTTCCTGCATTAATATTCTGCACTTCCTTTTTCCTGCATGCATGTTAAAATCATGACTGGCACCTTCTTATGAGCTTTTTCCCTAAATGTTTCCATCTCTGAAATAAAGATTGCATTTTCTGTCTCAGTCATGCTATTACAAAATCATATGCTTTGGGGTATCAAACATTAATACCTTAGAATTTTTAATATTGAACTTATTTGCGTGGCAAAAAAGCATCTGCAAGTATGTATTATTGCATCTAGAGACAATTTTGAAAATATGAGAGCAACTAAAATAAAACCAAAAAACTTTCAAATGGCACAGCTTAATGTGAATCATGTATCAGACCAGGAAAACTTTTAGAGACAATGTTTATATTTCATTAAAGATTTCATCTGAGATATTTCTACACTGATGACAGTAAATATTAAATGAAAAAAAAACCAAACATGTTCAATAGCTATGAAATGCAAGAGAAATGTTAGTGTGGCATTAAAATTTCATCTATAACCTTCAAAATACTGAGTAGACAACTGCGTAAATTATCTAGGAGATAATGCAGAGGAAGACATGGATCCTTCAGGCTTGATTGCCTGCATCTTATGAAGCTATTTTGCACTTTACAGATTTGACACCCTCATATTCCTTCTACTGCACTTAATCTCTCTTCCAAAAATTTCATAATTTCATTATTTCAGAACAATGTTTTCTACTCTTGAAATTAATCGCATATAATTTTGGAGACCTTGTTGAAACTCTTTTAGTGACTTCAACATTTTCAAAAAGCATTCAGAAATCAGCCATTCTTGACAAAGAGATGAGAATATTTAGTCCTTGGCTCTGGGATGTCCCAAGTTTCATTTGATTACATTCATTTGATAAGGAAAAGAACCTGTAGAGATATAGGATAAAAACATTCAACTAGAAGTCACTTTCCAAACCAAACTTTACTGCATATTTATTGTGCTAAAGGTGGAGGAGGAGACGATTAAGGGTTTTTGCTGGAATTTTTTCATTCTTTAGGGAATTTAAGATATACCTAATGTCTTAATTCTGGTAGAGATTAAGAATAAGGAAAGCATTTAACTGATTGAAGATTTCCAGAAAAAACTATGACTTTCTCACACCAAGGTTTTCTTTTTTATTGTCACAGGTTCAAAATTGCAATCACACAGACTGGGAAAGTGTGCCTAGGTCTTAAATTTTTATTTTATTTTTATGTAAGAGATTGGATTTTCTGAAATCTTATCCTGACAGAGAATTGAAAAATACCTAAAGATTGTACACAGATTCAAGAGCTTGGATTAACTTCTACATTCTAGAATGATATGCAGTATAATTTCCTGCTATATTTATAAAAACCTTGGCTACAGAGAATTATGTGGCAGCTAGAGTTTTAAGTAGTCTTGTGCATTTAAATCTTCCCATCAACCTTTTTCTTTATAGACAGTCCCTTCTCATTTAAGTTATTATTTTTTGTTTAATGCTAATTTCTGTAATTTCATTGCAGTAAAGGATTCAAAAATGCTTTTGTGGTTCAATTATATTAAATTATATTTTAAGACAAGAAAACTATTTTTTTTCTATCAAAATGTTTCATCTTTTTTTCCTGACTGGAAAGAAAAGTGCGTG
>VWYI01021280.1:3152-13519 GCA_013399455.1 Anthoscopus minutus | reverse complement strand
AGAGAAGGAAAACAAACATGAATTGTAGAATCAATTTTGAGATGAATTCTGCTCCCTAGTGTTTTTTTTTTGCTTTGAGTAGATTGTGAACAAACAAGGAAATTTTCCTCATACAAGAGGTTCTCACCCAGCATACCATCTGGTTACCTAAACCTCTCTTCTTCTATCTTTGCAGCATCTTTTGTGTAGCATAGGAAAGAAGAAGGTGGAACTGATTCATGTGCACTGGATACCAACAGAGCTTGACTTCCAGGTGGGTCTTTCAGAGACAATTCCACCCATCATCAGCTCTGAAATGGACAGATGATCTTGGGACACGTGGAGATCACAATTTCATCATTTGGAAGTGAGATTGGATCTTTATAGTGCTTAGGTATTACAGTTTGTTGAGGATAATAAAGAAATGGCAGATGAATAGAAAAAATTGGGAAAAACAAAGTTGATGTGATCAAGCTAACACTAAGTTTTGCGCAGAAAAGCTGCTCTTTGCACTGAAAATACAGATGAATGTGAGTCTGCCTGAAGTGAACTGGTTCTGCTTTCATGACCATGAGAGTTAAAGTTTCCCATTAACCCAAGCAATCTAGAAAGTAGGAAGCAGATAATGGAACATTTCTGTCACCACTAAGGAGGACTCCCATTAAATTGCTTGTAGGTCTTTGAAAAGGTCAGACAAAGCTTAAGCAACCCCCTGTTGTTTGACAACATCAGAGCTCAAATGCTGTGATTCTGGAGAACTCTGCTCTTTGAAAGAGGGGGATGTTTAATTACCTCTTGAAAGCTGGCAGCAAGACAGGATGCAAGGATGTTTTCTTTCCTTTGTGTCAGTTGAACAAGTTGCTATTTTGGGACATGAGAGCAACTAACCTACTGCACGAGAGGAGACTGTCCCTTCCTCTGGCCTGCTGTTGGGAGAAAAGCAAAGGCAAGAGGATATCAGTGAAGGTGAGCCTGCTGCAGGAAGGAAGCCTTGACACAAGAATGTTTGTGGAAGGGGAGGCAGAAAATCCTGATGCCTTTCTTAGCATTGTATCAATGTGTCAATTCTGTTTGCCTTTGAATATATACTTATTCACTGGTCTTGTTTTGCAGGATGACATTGGTGCAGTTGCAGAAAATCAACTACTGTCACTTTAATAAAATTTGCTTTCATCATCAAAGGCACTGGCAAACTGTAGGAGTTTTAATTCTAAAAATTGCATTGCATCTGCTCCCTCCCAGGGGCAGTCTTTCACAGTGCTGGCTTTATGTTCTTCAACTATATATATATAGTTTTTTCTTTCCAATGGTTTGGATTTGTGGCATCTAAACAAGCTAAACAGAAACTGTGCCTCAGGGAGAAACATCCTCTTAAGTAACTGAAAATAAACTTGTATAGCATGCCTTGTGTAATATACAAATTCAGCTGTGCACATGGTGGGAACAGAGCCTTAGACATGGTACCTGCTGCTCTAAAGAGAACACAAATGTGTGTGTAACATCTGCTTGTGGTAAACATAAAAGAGATGTATAAGAGGAAAGGGCATCTGGTTTGGGTATCTCCAGCCAAACCTGTCCAAGAGGCCGAGTAGCCATCATTCTAAATTCATGTGCAGTATGTGAAGTAAAAACAAGGTCTTACTGTGCTAATTCTTCCTTCCATCAGCATTCACAGGGATTTGGTGTTGTCTTGGTGGAAAGGCCTGGCTCACCAGTGCTCAGGGGTTACAGCAAAACAGAGATTCTGAAGCAGATTTGTCTCACCCAGGACATGCTGCCTCATCAGCAGGCACACCAGCTCAATGAGCAGGGAAGAATTTGTGTCTACCAAGGGGTAGTAGGGCAAGTGCAGTCCTGTGCAGACTCAGTGCTCTTAGGAAACAAAGGCCTGCCTAGAAACAGAAGTTGGTGCTGTAGATCTACAAGATCTTTATCCTTAGTGGGATATAAACAACACTAGTGTGAAAAAGTCACCTCAGTTTATCTTTTTATAATGGACAATATATATGGTCTTCCTTTACTCTCTTCAGCTATGTACTGGTTTTGTCTGGGAAAGAGTTAATTTTGCTCATAGCAGCTTGTATGGTGTTCTGTTATGGATTTGAGGTGAAAAGGGTTGAAAACACTGGAGTGTTTTAGTTATTGCTGAGCCGTGCTTGCACAGCATCAGGGTCTTTTCTGCTTTGCCTTCTGCCCCAACAATGAGGAAGCTCGGAAAAGACGCAGCCAGGACTGCTGACCCCAGCAGGCCAAAGGGAGATCCCAGTACTACACAGCACCATGCCCAACAACAAAGTCTTGCAGGAAAGGAAGAAGGTGAGGGGGACATTTTGAGCTATGGAATTTGCTTTCCCATGTAATTTTTATGTGTGACAGAGCCCTGCTTTTCTGGAGATGGCTGATGGGAAGTAGTGAATTAATTTCTTATTTTGCTTTGCTTGTAGACACAGATTTTGTTTTCCCTAGTAAACTGTTTTTATCTCAACCCATGAGGTTTTGCCCTTTTACCCTTCCGATCCGCTTCTCCATTCCACAGTGGCTGTGTGGGGCTGAGCTGGGCTTAAACCACAAGAAGCTGGTAGACCACAATGGTCACTGGCCTTTGCTAACCTTCTGGAGATCAATTTACACAGGTAGCCCAGAGCCTTCAGTAGCCATTGTGTCTGGCACTAATGGTTAGCTTTGCTGTGGCCAGGCAAAGCAAATGATTAAGGATTTAAGCAATAATTAGAAAGGTCAGCCATGCATCAGCTGTTTGTCGTTCTTTGCTGTACTGTACGCATGAGATGACCAGCCTCAGAAGCCCCAGGCATGATAGGTCTTGGCAGGCTGGACATAGCCACACCTGAGCTTGCTCAGCTGGGCTCCAAGGGCAGCCTGGAAACCCCTGCCCAAACAGCTGCTCATTAGGCTTGGAGGTGATGACTGTTCTTACTGAAAACTGTTCTGCTGACAATCACGTTGGCTGGTATGAAGAACTGGGTGGTTGAGCACTGCATATCCCTGAACTGGAAATGTGGCATTTGTGATACTCGGGTGATTAGTTTTAATGCCACTTATTAGGCAGAGGAATATTGGCTAAGACAGGTAAGCACTGCTAATTACATGCTGAAAGAATGCTGCAATCCTAATAGGTGGAAGCAGGCATGTGTTATATCGCAAATCTGTTGCTGCTCAGTGCTAGTGCAGATTGATCCTTTCTGGTATTGTGCAGCTTTGGCCTCACTCACCTGTGACAATACAGCTCTCTTCATGTCCTCTGCAAATGTCACTGACAGCAAAAAGAAAAATCTCAGCATCCTACTGTATATATGGGAACCCATATCAAGAGGTGGTGTAATTATGTAAGAGGTGTTGTCCTGTAGTGTTTAAAACATTCTGTGTAATGTCTATTGTGGGTGTTACACACGAGTCTTCTATAAATCCCCACCCATTTTCCTCATCAGCTCAAGCCTAGCTGAACAGGAAGGTTTGCATGTTGATTACCCTGTGAACAAGGATATAACCCTCGCCTCATCCTTGTTGGAAATTCTTGCATTATAATTTGTTTCTGACAAAGTGAACATGTAACAAAAGTATTTCTTGCTTTGCCATGCACACTAGCAATTTTGTGATGACCATGTTTGACAACTAATTGGCTTCTTACCAAAAGTGAAAACAATAGACACCTATTTTCAGCTGGGAAATCCACACTCAGTATGTTCCCTGGCCAAGAAGCAGCGTGACACAAAGTGCTCCAAGCTCCCTCTATGACTTTTCTTTTTTAAACATATCTGCTGATGATTTTGCCTTTTTTTGTCATGTCTCCTCTCTTCTAGAGGCTATTGACTGAAAGTATGTTTTCTTTTACACAAGTTTTTCTTTTACACTAGAGCAAGTATCTAAGTGCATGTTTCTTCTTGAGAACAGGCATGTAGCTGTGCGTGTTACTAAAGGAGGTGTGTTCCAGACTTGGTGAGAGGTTGGGAAGTCCTGGCTTGATGAAAAAATGTTGTTTGCTAGACTGAAAATGAAACCTTAGAAAAATGTTTGACATGGCTCTAGTTATTGTTTCCTTGGTGATACTGTTGCTATGTTTAATATGTGGAAACTGGTGAAAAAAATCAGATTGCTAGACAGATTACTGATACTTGAAATATTAGCTGCTCTGACAGAGGAATGGTAACATATCTTTACTTATGCCAGTGGCTAAAAGAGAACAGTCATTCAAACTCTGAACGCTTGCAAAGATGTTTTCAAAATATACTTCTCAGACATGACTAAAGTTGGAAAAGATTTTTCAAAATCTCTATTTGTGGAATAAAAATCCATATGTTTATTCTAAGAATACTTTACAGGCTTCCATTTTACCTATTCTTTGTAAATGCAGCAGTTTCTATTAAACTCAGTCCAGGCATGATGTTTAAGTCTGGAAACAAAAAACAAAATCCAAGTGGCTCCTGCTTCAAAACATCTTTTTGCAATACATATCTGTTCTTGAATTTCAGTCCCTTTCCTCAGTAGAACAGTCCTGATACATAATGTTTTCACCCTTTTCCCTCTCCACTTGCTTTGTCTTCCCCAACAGTAACAGCATACAAAACAGATAATTTAAAATCTTCAAGTTTACAACGTTCTAGAACTATTCATAACCATGTGTCTCTTGGTGATATACCAGCATCTTTCTGAGGAAGGAGGTATAGCAGAAGAGAAGGAGCTGTGTAAGGAGCTGGATGGATCCCACTGCTCCTGGCTCCCTGGCAGGTGGGGAGAGCATGCACTGTCTCTACATCCAGCTGTTTAGGATTATTTATCTTGCACTCCTGATGTTTTGTTTAGTCAGTGATGATGCAACTGGTTTTTACTTCCAGGGAGACAAAGTCCATGAAGCAACCAAGAGTCCCAAACATTTGTTGCTGGCAGACTGCTAAATAAACAGTAGCAACACCTACCTGTGTGGGTGGCAATTAATCACATCAATCAATTAGATCAGCTAGTGAAGTTTTTTTTTCCTTTTCTTTCCTTTTGTTCTTTGTCTCCTCCCACCTTCTTGCTTCCTGGTCGTTGCTCCTGCTGGCAGTAGAGCTGGGTTACGTAAAGCCTGTGACACCTCTTCTCTGGTGGCCTGACCATTTAATGCTCTCAGCCCTGTTTATCAGGGACTCTCAGCCTACTTTTCAGCATGGATTTCTTTTCTTTCTGTATTTCTTAGAGAACTGAGCCAAAACTACTGCCTTGGGACCACAGACTTATATGTGCTATATAACTCGTTTGAACAACACTCCTGCAATAAACATGGAACAAACATGGAAGAAAGACTTTCTGAGACATAGGACCATGGGAAGACCATCCTTCAAAACCTGGATAAGCACCAGTGGTAACTGCTTGAGACACACAAGTCTGTAGTTTTGTTTTCTAGGCATTTTTAACCTTTATTTTTTAATAGAAAGTGCAATTTTTTATCATAGCTGAAAAGCATTTTTTTCTTAAAATTGGGGGAATATTTTACTAGTATTCTGGCTTTTCTTTTTCATACTAGATTTTAGACTTACCAATGAGAAGTGTTAGAGATTGCTGGGACTGGTGCTTGCAGAAACATGCAGAATCCAAGCCAGTAAGTGAAGTGACTGTGGCAGATGATAGAGAAGAAAAGGTGACCTGCTGATGGATCTTTAAATTCTTTAAACACAAGACTCTGGTTTTCCCAGAAGGTGAATAAAAAGAATATTTATTTCTTGGTGGATTGTTATTATAAAATACCTAAAATTTTATGTGGAGGGAATAATTACATATTAAAAAAATTCAAGAGCAGGACAGGGCCCAGTTTTCCTTTCCACATATGCTATTTCAGTTTCCTTCATTCTTTGTCTCATAATGGGATCCTAGGACTGTTTTTTGTCACAATATCTATGCTGTCATTTTTCCTGGACCTGAATTCAATCTTTTAGTGGAATCAAGAATTTGACTGTGTATGATCTGGTGGGATCAAGCTTCCTATTAGTAACCTTTCCCCTAGCACTGAATCCACTTGCATGTTTTACACCTCATGGAAGAGCAACCTAACAGGACTAGCATTTGGAGAAAATAAAGTAAATAGTGTAAAAATGTCCTCCTGAAGTTGTGCTCTCTTATAAAAAGGAATGACTGTGCCATTCCAAACTAAGTTTTCTTCTGTCCCTGAATCCTGTCTCCAAAGACTTTAAATGTGGATGTCTAAGGAAATAGGGTGTGGAGAGGGCAAGTAGCAGTGATGAGCTTCCAGCCTTCTGTGATTTGTGGTTGTGAGATTTCTGAACCAGACATTAAGTCTTTGTATAATTATACAATGCTATGAAAAAGTCCAGCTGTAAAAGAATATCTATTTTCACAATAAAACATTAGTTAATTCTCCTGAAATTCTCCTTGCCAAGGAAGAGCTGGTTTATCTCCCTGGTGGTAGTAATCAATTACCACATAATAAGCTAAGACATATGAGAACAAGAAAAAAAAACATGCAGGAAATGTGCAGGTAGGAAATTTTTGCCACTGTCTGTAGCTGGGCAGATAACAGTTTATTTCCATGCAGACTGCAAGTTCTGAGCAGTAGTAGCTTGCATCTTTTGCATAAGCTTAGGCCAGTTTTACAGTCAGCCTGATTTGTGGGTACTCAGAAAATGTAAAATGGTGGCATTATGTGGCCTTTGTGTGAAGTTAAAGGAAGTGAAGAGCTTCACTTGGTGGTTCAAACTCCTAAGAACCTCATATTTAGGCTGGAAGGCTTGAGGTGCGTGTTGCCACCCAGCGTGCAGACGAGGGAGAGTGTCAGGCTACCATAATCTTCATGCAGTTGTCTTGAGAGGCAGCAGAAATTGTTTCTCAATAGCTCACAGGTTATTTTTGAAACTTAATCCCTTTAATTTCTTTAATGGCTTAGGAAGAAATTGACTCTGTGGAACACTGTGGACTTGCAACACACTATGCACTAGCTTTTAGTATATTAAATAACTCATTTTAATTCTGTCCTAGAATTGAATCCTTTGCATCTTTCATGTTCATTACATAAGAAATAACCATAAACCATGACCTTAGTCCTTTACACTAGTGGAAAGTGTATTGAATAAATAGCTCTCTTCATTGAGGTCCTCGAAAATAATAGGTTTAATTTAGTGAATTTAGAGTTTAAGTTTATTCCTTGTAAGTTATAACAAAGGCTGCATATTTCTCAAAGCCTGAAAAAATCACTACAAAAAAAGAATTTCCTAGATTAGAATAGCTGATCCAAAGCATAGGAACCTCTTTGTCTACTGTATAGATTTTATAGTAGATCCAGTTAATGCTCCAGGGACAAATAACATGGCCGCATGAAGACTGATGAATAAAGACTTAAATATGACATTCCAGGTTTTCATTTCTTCAGTGCTTTGGTAAAGTGTCAGTGATTTTTCCAGTAATTTTTACAATTTCAGTAATTTATTGCTCCATATCAAATATATAGCTCTACTTGAATGGCAGTGGCTTAAGAATTCAGCATATTTTAGACTCATTTGGCTAACCAGAGTTTAAGTAAAAAAAACCCCAAACCAACCAACCAACAACAAAAAATCCCACAAAAATGAAAAGAACTCCTAGAAGCCACTGTCTTAAGAATTACTTCAATCACACAAGGACGCAGCAGCTGGTTTGATGGAGTATTGCATCCATGTTTGGTAAAACGCTGTCTAGGAATTTGGTATCAATAGGATTTATAAAAACACCTACAGGACAATGCTTTAGCAGATTTTGTCCAACAACCCTGCAGTCTCCTCATTAATTTGAAATGGAAGGCTACCAGAGGCTGGCAGTGGTGAAGCTGCCAGGTCAGCCTGCCTACTGCCGAGTCCCCAACTTGCAGTTTCTTTCAAATACTTTGAGCTGTCATCTCCCTTTGCTCTCCACATCTATGTACTTTTTAAGGTCATTTATCAGCTAAAGAATCTCATGTCTGGAACACAGCACGCTGAGCTGCCATACTGCTGAACTAGCTTTATTTTATACCCTTTTTTCTCTTTTCAGATTAGATGACTTTGCTTCCACTAAAAGGTTGATTCACTTCAGTGATTGACAGGAAGGTGAACAAGAGATTTGAAAGCTTCAGAACACAAATCCCTTTACTAAATCAGGCATGTTCTGCTTTCTACAAAATTAGCTCCTCCAGTTCTATCAGGGATTAACACTTTTGTAACTCAGAAGATGGTATATGAAAAAAATAAATTATTTATGGTGTCGTTAACAGCTAGCAGTGCCTAAGTAGATTATGCCATTATTTGCTTAGAAGAAAAACACTTGCAATCTGATCTTACTGAAGTATTTTTACTATGTTCAACTGTTGAAACATAAGATCAGAACCTGGCTACATAAGTGGTAAAATGGCTAGCATTTATGTCTTCTACCAGTTAATTACTGCCTGTGAATTATTTAACAAGTTTTTCTCCCTTAAATTCCAATAATTCAGTGAATTTCCATGTCAGAGTTTTGTCCACTGATCTAGCAGCAGTATTTCTATTTCTATAGGAATATAAATGTATTTTACTTTTGTTCACAGTGTAAGGCTAAGGGGGTGCAGCTTGGTCCAAATAACCAGTGAGAAATGTGATGCTTTCTCACTCTTTCCTCTTTCTTACCTTGTCCTCCAGCATGTCCTAGCAGAAGTAACACTCCTTATAAGATCTCCACTTCTTGACAAGATGTAGGGTAGAAATTTAATGCATATCTAGAATCCCTTTAGGAGAAATAATTTTTAAGTGATGAAGCTCTACCAACCACACAGCTAAGGAGCAAGGATCTTTTCAGTCTATTGATCTCTTTCTTTGAAGACTAGTAGAGAATCCTGAAGTCCATTCAGAGACCAAAGGGAGCGTGCTGTTGCTGGAAAAAGAGAGGAGGTTCAAAGACAAGGGGCTTCATGGTGCTGTGATTCTGTATGAACACAAAGGTAAGCATCTTGTCATCACCCTTGGGTTTTTGTTTTCTAGAACAGAGAAGGAAGAATATGTCCACAAACAGCAGCATTCCCAATAGAGCATATCTCCCTAAACTCCTTGTCTCCTGCCCAACTTTTATTTCTTTTCTGCTCAAAATGCCCACACTTCTCTTTCTAGTGCATGTTTATGCTGAGAGGGTGACATGTCATCGTGCCTTATATTTAATAATTTTCTCTGTAAATGGATGCAAGATAATTTGTGTAGGAGCACATTTGTTTCTGTTGTGTTATTAATTTTTTTTTACACAAACAAATCTGGAATCATCATTTCCTTTGAAAAGATTATTTTCAAAATGTCCTTGTCAAGTTATTTTTAGGCCCTAATTTTGAAAATACCCAGTGGACTTGCCTTCAGTATTTTTATTGCTTTCTCTTCCATGTGACAGTCACTCATGTGGTCAAGTTTTCCCTGCTTTCCCAAGTTCCCTTGATCTTCAAGAAAGATGGGACAAGTAGTGGAGTAACAAGTTTGCAATGTTTGCAGATGAGTAAATGAGGAATTTCTGGTACCTGATATTTGAGAAAGAATTGTGAGAATTCATTAAGCAATGAATTCTCTGATAGAAAGGTACTCTGGTTAGGTTTTTGGTCAGGCACAAGCTTCAAGCCTCAGTTTTATTATCTGCAAATATTTTGATCTAATTGCTGAGAAAATACGGGGAAAATTTCTAATGACACAAACCCAAGGAAATATATGACTGAAATGAGAACATCAAGATTTCCGTTTAGTCTGAAATGCCACCCAAAGATGCTTTTCCAAAGAGTTTCTGGTTCTCTCTTGGAAACCTTACAAGCTTTTGTTTCCCCTCGGGACTTCTAGAATTTCCCTGTTTAGACTGGAGGGTCTCTGAAGCGGAGGCTGTTTTGATAAACTGTGTGTACAGCACCTTACACAATGGACCTCTGATCACAGCCTGCATCTCCACGTTATGGCAATGCAAATAAATATATGAACAACTGTCCCTTGAACAGGAAGGAAAATAAAAATCTGATTCCCCAGAGGGTTGACACATATATGGTAACCAGTCTCCTATCATAATAAGGTGTTGTATTTGTTGAAATCCAAGATTCAGTAGATGTTCAACTTTCTTAGCATGGCAGAAGTACTCTCCCATTTTGTCTCATATCCTTGTGCAGAAGTTCTGCTTGTTTGCTTTTTATCCTGTTTTGCCTGACACTAGGGGAGGCTTTGTTTTACTAACATTTGTAGCCATCACTTTGATCTGCAGCAGGAAAGCTCAAATCGGCTTCTTTGCCCATAGGGAAACAGATGAGATCAGAATATGCCGGTTTTAAAAACTTCACTAGATTGGCTCTAGAAGAAATAGTTCTTGTTCCTTAGTTAATTGCAAATTACATCTTTATTTTTAACAAAAGTGCTATGTTTTCTACACGTGAGTATTCATTAGTG